>LIEC01012385.1:0-22043 GCA_001925005.1 Drosera capensis
GTCTATATTCCTCCTTCCTTTTTCCCATCCTTATTTTTTTTAAACTCACCCATCCTTATCTGCTTTGCTTTATTACGCCAACCAACCAAACACTTTTCCCCACTATCCTTTTTTTTTCTCTCTATTTTTTATTTCTGAAACCTAACCCAAAACTGTCGGCGTCTTCTCCCTTTTTCCTCCCGATCTCACTCTCCTCTTCACCAACTTGCAATCCCCAATGCGAACTATCTTCTCTACACCCACGCGACTTCTTGAAGCGGCTCCTGTCGGGTTTCGGCCGTTTTTTTTTTTTACTCGCGATGGTTTCTTCTCTTCCTTCACAGATCTGGTCTTCTTCCTTACAGATCTGTGGTTTGGATCAGCGTCGGGGTTGCTTCGGGTGGCTGGATAGATCGGGGCTGCGTACCTCGAGGCTTTGTTTTGGTGGCTGTTGTATTTGGAATGGTTGATTTTGTTGCTGCGACAGGGATTGAAGATTGGGCTTGGGGGTACGTTCGGTTCGCTGGTGGTTCACCCCTGGCTAGGGTGTTCGGATTTGCTCCGGCTCCAGCTGCGATGGTGTTGGGAATGGACGCGACGTGTCCTGACAGGGGACTTGGTTGAGCCTACCTCGTCGGCTGTCCCCTCTGTCGATATCTCCTCGACCGGGTATGTACACACCACCTCCTTGCTCTGATACCAAATGTTAGTTTAGGATCGATGTGGTGTGTTTGAGACAAACGATTTGTGGGACGGGAAGGGTTTTCCCACAAATCGTTTGTCTCAAACACACCAAATCGATCCTAAACTAACATTGTATACTGGCATCCATGTTCTAATTTTTGAAGCCATGATTTATTCTTTTTTGGTTTTTTTTTTCAATTTGGGTTATTGTAGCTACAAATTATATCACAAAATATAGAATTTCCTAGATGCAATTCTTCTGTATCTAATCTATATATTTATTATAGTTAAATTAATATGCTAAAAGATAATTTCTCTATTTTTCATAGTAAAATTTTGAATAATTAATTAATTTTTATCATATAGTGATTCTATATAGAAAAATTGGTGAGTACGCATGAAAAATGATATTCTCTATTATATAGTGATATTTCACTACTCCCTCCTTCCTATATATATTGCATCGTTTTGTCTGATTGGATTGTCCCACATTGCTTGTAGCTTTTCCTTAATGGCAATGTTTCTATGATGACATTACAAAATTACATTTCTATTCATTTCCCTTAACTTTGTTCCTGTAAGGGGTAGGGGTAGTTTGAATTTTCTTTCCCGAGGGAAATGGATGAAGTTGTCAATTTATATATAGTCAATATGTTTCTTAATTTGTTCACCGAATCAAAATGTTGCAAAAATATTCAGACGAAGAAAGAACAATAAAATACAAGGATAAAGAAACTTGTGGTAATAATATAAGTTGGAGCCATAATAAGAAAGTTTGTGAAAACTGGACCAAACTGGACGGTCCTCGAAACAGTTTTCTCCCATCGTCTAACTCATCTAACACATGACATTATCCCACTAAAAATTCAATCCATAGCTAGACGAAACTTCTTTATCGAGCTTTAGGTATAAAAATTAAAGGAACTACCAGTACATAATCATTACATTCCAAAAGATAAGGATGGTAGTTTAGTCACATCTAACACATGTTTCTTACATTCCAAAACATTAAAGTCTAATAATCTAAAGAGATAAGTTCGATTTTCAGGGGTTTTCTATCAACTATGAAAAATAGTGCAAAGCTTCTAAAGGAAAAGAACTATATACTTAGGCCATATGAGTCAAATAATAATAATTTATCCATTTTATGTATCATTTTTCTTTATCATTATTTGACAAAGTGATTGCTCCATGAGTAGGCTAGATCGATACATGGCGATTGAGAAGGTTAGAGGATCGAGGAAGATGGAGGACTACGGACGATGAGGGAACAATGCAAGATGATAAGGGACGATGGATGAGGCGGCTGGAAATGATTGAGGATGATTCGGAAACTGTTTATGCGTGGAGTTGGACGAGAATAATTCTGAGTGTGGAGCTTTAGGCATTGTAATAATAGAAAGTAAATAAATGATAAGATTAATTATTAAAAATAAAAACATTTATAATCTAAATGAAAAGAGAGAAAACTTGAATTTTCAAGAGAAAAAGTGCTAAATCCAAAGGAATCTAACCAAGTGTCCTGATTTTTATGTTATGCTTACTACTATAATTATATGTTCCCAAATTCTCAATATTCAAGGTAATTAATCAATAACATATTTTAATTAATTGTTTTACGAAATTGTCTTAATGAAATAATTTTGATTACTATATTGAATTTCATAATTATAAAAGACTTCATTTGTTTACATATGTAAAGTTTTTATATTTATTTACAATTAAAAAGGTAAGGTTATGTGATGGTTTCTAAGCCATAACGAAATTCAACTTTTTTTATGATGGCAAAACAATCACGTATTTTTGCATTAGTTTTGCCACCAAATTCATAATATTCTCGCTTGTTTGTTTTACATGGGTGGATCGTTCCGTCCATCATGTAAGTTTTTAGCGACGGCAATAGTGATTGCCACTATAGTTCAAAGCCTTATGTGATAGTTAGCTTTCACCTGATATCGATAATCTGTGATGGGTTTTCAATGTTGTTGCCCTCATCCGTGACACATGCACACCATTCTAGTAGTGAATTAAGGACAAGACCACATAAGATCAATCTTTGAAGTTATCATCAACTCTGATCACTTTGAAGTAGACCATATGGATCTAACAACTGATGGGTAAATCTATTCAAGCATATTTTCATTCATGATTCAATAGGTTAGTTAGACCCGATTAGCATGTTCGGATCTTTCTGGTCTTTTTGTTGAGAGTTGCCGAGTGGCCCAGTCACCCATGGTCTCATTGCTATTGCGTGCACTCGAAGGGGACAAGTCATTGTCATTCCCTCTCTTGCTTGTTTCTTTACTTATTTGTTCACCATAACTCAACCAACACGACCCATTTAAAATCCAAAGAACAGATAAAAATAACTAGACTTTCAAGAAAACAACAACGATCCTTATCGATTATTTTTCAACAATTGCAACACGACCCAAAAAGTTTCTCGAGTATTAAAGGAAAGGTTTGGGTTAACCCTGTAACTACTCGTTGTCTTAAATCGCCAACTAATGACCCATAATGGTTTTCATAGTTTCGAACGGGTGACTCAAATGCAATATTTTAGAACAAGGTCATTCAATGAATTGAAAAAGTTAATGGGTGGATCATTGGTTTTTTATTACTCCTTCCGTCCCAAATAAAATGCCACAAATTGATCGAGACAGAATTTTTTTATGTGTGTATTGAATTTTTGTCAAATTTGATAAAGAAAGAATATTTTTTTTTATCATAGTGGGGGTTTATGTAAGAGTTGTGAGAGAAGATAATGGATATATTGTAACTGAATTTGATTAATTTTATATTTGTTTGGATAAAAACTTATCAAATAGGATATGTTGTAGTTATTATGTAGCATCTAAAAAGATAAGTGTTGATTTAATCTGGAACGGAGAGAGTATTATTATTATAATATAATATTATTTTTCATAAAGCTTATTATTATTATTATTATTATTGGTTTTTATAATTAAAATAGATAATTATTATTTGAGTTAAATGTAGTGGGGTTAATACATTAATGATGATAAGATAAAAAGAAAATAAATAGATGTAGGACTCGTGGGGTCTTTAAAAAAAAAGGGACGAAGAAGAAGGAATTTAGTATTTAGTCCTTATCTCTTGTCCCTTCATCTTTCTGTGACTTGTTCGTTGGTCCCCTCCTTCCTCTGGTTTCTCTTGGCTAATTTCGCATATTAATTCGCTTTTTATCTCTTTTGTTTTTGCACACTTAATTCCGTTTCAATTAATAGTTGTAAGAACATATATTTCCAAATGTATCCCGTAATTGGGGTTTTCAAAATCAATTATGGTATTCTAGTTTATAATGGGTTGGGAAAGCAACGCAAACAACGATTCCTTTATTTGATTAAACCGTTCAAAACTAACAACACCGTTTTGGATCATCGATACGAACAATTCGACCGTCAGATCAGTTTTGAACGGTTTCGAGTAAAGAACAATTAAGGAAGTCAACTCGAGCCATTCTAAGGATTAGGTGGCGGGTTTTTCGGTCCGACGTCCCGGTCCGATCTGATTTTCATTACATCGCTCGAATGTATAATTGTTGATTTATCTTCCATTTTCATAACCCATCTAAAACCTGATCTCGTAGCATCATTATTGAAATTGAAAACCTTAACTATGATTAATAGGAATTAAAAAGAGAATCATAGAAATTAAAATTGAGAATGAGAAAGACAAAAGGAAGGAGAATTAGACGAAGCAACATAGACAAAGGAAGACGAAGAAGGGACTAAGGACTAGTAGTTTTTCATTGATTTCTTTTTTACAGTCACGTAGTCAATTATCATTTTCCATGCTTCAATTTTTATTTTATTTTTTTAGTTATTCTCATCATCTATCTAAGTTATTGCATTTACATTTAACTAGTCTTATGAATGAGGGAAAATGCAAAATCCAATATATAGCAAAAGACAATTCCAAGCTTGAAAAAAATGTAAAATAAAGTGTTTAAAGTGAATCTCACTATAGTTGGAGAATCTAGTGTTAAGCGTTTACTAATTCGCAATACACAATTGCACGTGCCGTTTATCAAGTAATAAGAGAGCACGAGTATCGTCCCACGAAGAACTAGACCTCTAGCAATCGACGAATGTAGTCCTAAATTAGTTAAACAAAAGTCATCCAATGTGACTTAAGCTAATGAAGTTAAGGAAATGCTAAACTAAGATATTTGGTATGCTAAATATTGAGTGATATGAAAGTGCAGATAGGGTCATGACTTCATTGTCCTAGCATATGATCATTCCATTTTCTCTAATCTAGTTGTTCTTAAGATTTTTAAGTTGTTAGTTGAGAATTTCCAAAGCTATATCTTAATCCCTCTTGAGATCTAATGTACCAAGGGTTCTATAACCTTTAGTTTACCTGTTTTTCATCCTCCAAATATGACAAGAGGCCCTTGTTCCTTTCTATAGTCTTCAAGGATGGATTTTTTCCCCGTCATGTGTCCTGAACATCCACTGTCCAAATACCATATACCTCATTGTATTTCCTATATTGAAAGCATAGAGAGCTTGTACATGGTACCCACTTATATGGGTATTCATTGGTTAGCTTTTGGAATCCACACTTAAATTATCTTCTTGTGGGAATTCGAGCACTCAAAGGGCTTGTGGCCAAGTTTGCCATAGGTAAAGCAGTAGACCTTTGGTCTTGTGCTTCTCAGTGGTATGCTCCACTTCATTTGCTGCATTTGACATGAGCAAATTTGTCTTGAGTGTGGCCTACTCCAAGTTGTTTGGAGAATTTGTTCCATATTGAGTAGTTAGGTGCATACTGAGCTTCATGAGGCCTTCATTGAATCCCTTTTTAAGATTATTAGACTCCTGTATCTTATGATATTTTTCATCAACTTGTACTGATGTTCTGCTCCAGCCCTTCTGGGTTTGAGCCGTAAAGATCTTACATTGCAGTAGAGATCTCTTCTGCAGACTGCTCTTGCTTTTTAGTGCTTTCTTTGCAATGGAGCTTTTGCTCTTTTGTACAGTTTGTGCAATAGAGATTTTGCTCTTATGCATACCTGCTGCAATAAAGGTATTCCTCTTATGCACATCTGATGCAGTTGAGGTGTTCTCTTCTATATAGTTTTTGCAGTAGTCTGATTTGCTTCCTTTGTAATGACTTTCTTATCTGCATTATTGTGCAACTAGTCATTATACCCTAACCCAGTTTATCATGGAAGGATTGACTTGTATTGAGCAATTTTTGCAAACATAAAGTCTTACCATTCCAAGCATCCACTTGCTTCTGAAGCTCAGTGTTTCTCAAAATAAGTGTTTCCACTACTACATTGAGAAGTTTCACCTTTTCATTTGCTTTTTTCAGTTCATCTTGAGCATTGATTAGACTATTATTAGTCTCTTGATCTGTTAAATTGCATTTCTCTTTGAGACTTGCAATCTGCTTAAGATTTTCTTTATTTTCCTTTAAATGGGAAATAAAGTTCTTAAAGGTTTCTTAAAGTGGTTCCTTCATTTCCTCTATGGTGGCATTTGAATCAGAAAGATCAAATACCTGCTGCTTTTCATCATCCTTAGCCATGAGACACAGTTGAGTGTTTGAGATTATGTCTTCATAATCAAAGTCTGTATCGCTCTATGTTTTTGCAGCTTAGGCCTTGCCTCTTTCTTTTCTTCCAGAGTTGTCTTTGTTGTGGTTCTTTTTGAATTTTGGTGCAGACGAGTCTTATGTTGGTCATCTGCATTATGCAGCAAAGTGCCCTCGTCTGTCACACTTAAAGCATTTCTGCTTTTTTTGTTTTTGAAGGAAAGTTCTTTCCTTCTTGAACTTCTTGAATAGCAGACTGCTTGAATAGCTTCTTGAATTTCTTTCCCATCAATGTCAGCTCTTCAGTCAGTCCTTGTTCACTCACACACGAGGTATCAGTGGTCTCCTCCTCTGCCATGGATTTCAGGATTTTTTTCCTGTGCTTTGAAAGCTAAGGTTTTCTTTTTGGCATCATCTATTTGCTTCTTCTGTTCAACTTTGAGATTGTATGTATGCAATACACCATATAATTGAGCCAAAGACATCATTGTTAGAAATCTCGATTCTCTAATAGCTGTAGTCTTTGTGCTTCAGATTTTACCAAGAGATCTCATAAACTTTAGGTTGACTTCCTTGTTTTTGAAAGTCTTTCCTAAGGTTTTTAGATTGTTGATGAGAATATTGAACCTTTCATAGAAGGTGATCAAATTTTCATCAGATCTCACTGAGACCCAATAGTGTTGTTGCATTAGGACATCCTTCTTGTTCTCTCTTATTTTATTGGTTCCTTCTTTTCTGAGTAGTAGAGCTTCCCATGCCTCCTTTGTAGTGGTTGTATGAACCACTATTTCAAACATGTTCTCATCAAGGGCTTTGAATATCTGGTTTTGAGCTCTTCTATCAACCAGCACTAGATCCTAGTCTTCTTTGGACCAAAGAGTCTTTGATCTGTATACTTCTTTTGTTGCATCCATTGGATCGGGCATTATTGGAATATGAAGCCCATCAGTGATGATGTGTTGCATTCTTTCATCTATTGAATTCAGATATGCAAGCATCCTTAGCTTCCAATGGTTAAACTTGTCAAATGAACATGATAGAGGTTCTCCACTGTTAGGGCATTTAGGTAGCTTTGGTGGAGCCATTTCCTTTATAAGAATAAGCTGTTAGTAACTTCTTTGCAATAAAAAAAAGACCTTTTCTTTCCAATAACTGTTAAGTCTGGAAAGTCTAGCTCTGATACCAATTGTAAGGTTCAAGATTCAACCTAGAAGGGGGCTGAGTAGGTTGATTCAAGATTTTAACATTTTTATGCAACGAATTATATTCTTTGCAGACCACTGTTCAATGCGGACCACTTGGGTTCTGCAGCTGATACTTGATGGTATGCTGCAAAGACTTCAAACTTTTAAAGTTTGTCTTTGTTTGGTTGTGAAGGTTGGTTTCTTAACAGTTCTAAATATTAGACAATGAAAGCAAGTAAAGCACACAGTATTTATACTGGTTCAAACACTTGTTATCAATTGATAACAAACGTTTAATCCAATCTTCTCTTGATGACCAGTGTAGTTAAGCCAAGAGGTAAGTATCACTATCTTCTTGTTTGTAGCTTACAAGAAAAATTTCTTTTTTCAAAGCTAGCTAACTTGTACAAAAAACAAAAGAACAAGGATCTTTGTATAGAATCAGACTAATGAACTTTGCTGTAAGTTGTGTTCTTCTATATACTAGTAAACTCTCTTAGCTGTGTACTTCATTATTCAGGTCTCTTGAGTAATCTTTGAATATTTATTTGTTTTGCACGCTAGCCTTTCAATCTCATTCAGCAACTACTTCAATGAGCTTCAATGGTTTCCTTTTATAGGCTCAAGGAACGAACATAGCAAACATGGCACTATTTTTGATATGACACTTTATCACTCGTGTCCCCCACCATCTTGTTTCTAATGCTAGCAGTCCACTAACTTCAGAATTTGTGTCTTTGCTGTCTGTACCTCAAATCTTCGCTTGACTGTCTCTAGACCTTTGACCCAACCATCAGCAATCATCTCTGCTGTACTCAGTTTGATGTGCCTTAGTCTGCATAGTGTATTGTGAGACCTCGTCTGCACCAGTCCCTGTTGTAACCTCATCTACACCCAGATCTGCTGCATATTGATGTATTCTGTGTTCGTCCTCGTCTGCAAGCGCAATCCTAGTTCTTGAAGCATTTGTAGGTCTTTTATTGCCCATGCATGTCTTAGCTGCTTAGCCAAAAATCCTCTATAGTAGTCTGCGTCCGGTGGCTTATACGATGCTCAATCATCTACAGCTGTCTGCTCTCCAGCATTCGACCTATACTGCAACTACCTACTTGATTTTTAGCATAAGCACACTAGCAATATCGTGGCTAATACTTCTCAATTTTGTTTCATCAATTTCTATACAAATGGAGGGATTGCACATTCATATCAAGCTCTTTTGAGGGGTGTTGGACTAAGTATTGGCCATTTAGTGAAATTGAAAGTGATTTTTTGATTTTTAAAATTGAATTGAAAATGTTTTTGTAGTGAATTGAAGTGAATTGCAAACTTAGTGAAAACAAAAGTGTTATAGAAGAGTTTTGTAGTAGAGTGTTATAGAGAGAGAATAAGATAACAAAAGTGTCTTTTTGATTGAAAATTTTGATACTTATACCCATTGAAAACAAAATTATTGTTTCCATTTTACTAGCCGTTACGCAAATTCAATGATTGATTTTACTGTTGCATGATTCTAGGCAATCAGTTTTTAAAATATTATTTTCTTTCCAAAAATAAAAGTATAGTAGAGCAAAGGTAATGCCAGTCTCTATTTCTCATGCGCAGTATAGTAGTAGAGTGGAAATAATGCTAGTGTGTATCCTACATGTGTAACAGAGCAGTAAAGTATTTTGACCATTTTATTTGTTCAAGTCAATTATAACCAATTCACCTCGGAATTCAATAAATTTTCTCTCATCATGAGGTTTTGTAAAAATGTCTGTAATTTATTTTTCTGTTGGAATATATTCCAATTTAATATGACCTTTTTGCACATCATCTTTGATAAAGTGATATATGACATCAATGTGCTTGGTTCTTACATAAAAAACTGAATTTTCTAAAATTACAATCGCAAACGCGTTGTCACAAAATATTGAAATTTTAGTGAATATCATATCGTAGTCTGCAAGTTATGACCTCGGCCATGGTACTTGTGCAGCAGAGCTTCCTGCAGCTATGTATTCTACTTCTACAGTAGAGATTGACACAGTAGTTTGCTTCTTGCTGAATCATGAGATCAGTCTTGCACCAAGGAATTGACACGATTCACGTGTGCTTTTTCTCTCAACTCTACAACTTACAAAGTCTGTATCTCAATAACATATTAGTGCAAAATCTGATTCCCAAGGATACCATACACCCAGATCTGGAGTTTCTTTGAGATATCTCAGGATCCTCTTGCTGTAGTGTAATGGGATTCTTTGAGATCAGATTGATACCTATCATAAATGCAGACTCAATACTGAATGTCTGGTCTACTAACAGTAAGGTATAACAGTAAGCCTATTATTCCTCTATACATTGTTTGGTTTATTTTTTTCCAACTTTCATCTTTATCTATTTTTATTGTTGTACTCATGGGAGTTTTTATATGTCTTGTATTTTATTATCCATACTTTTTAATTATGTTTTTTATGTACTCAAATTGATTTATGAAAATCCCATATTCCAACTAATGTACCTGGTCCTAAAAAGCATTTTAATTCTCTCATTAAGCTCATTTGAAATTTGGATTTCATTAGTGCAGCAAATCTCTCACAGAGTTTATCATTAGTGCAACTAAATATAATATCATCAACATAAATCTGCACTAACAACATATGTTCTTTATGTATTTTAAGGAATAAGGTGGTATCTATTTATCATCTCTGAAATTTATTTTCACATAAAAAGGTTGAGAGAGTTTCATACCATGCCCTTGGATCTTGTTTCAGTTCATATAATGCTTTGTCTAACGTGTAAACATGATTAGGAAATTCAAAATTTTCAAAATCAGGAGGTTGTTTAACATATACCTCCTCTTGTGATTTTGTCTCTTACTTGACATGAATCATGAGTAAATAAAACATCATAATTTTTGTCACATAGTTGACTAATGGATAATAAGTTGTACAGTAGAGGCATTATCCTTCTGTAAGACTTTTGTAGAGGTTTGCTCTGCCCTTTTCTTACTAGTGATGACCTTTTCATTTACTTTCAAATGTGAACTACTATTCAACCAGTCGTTATAGTCTTTATCATGTAAGGATCTACCCATATTGAGCATTTTCTACAAGTACAGGGTCTTTCCATTCCATGTATCTACTTGTTTTTTAAGCTTAGCATTTCTCAACGTGAGTGTCTTCACTACTACACTGAGAAACTGTATCTTTTCATTTGATTTATTTAGCTCATCTTGAGCACTGACTAGGCTGTTGTTAGTTTCTTCATATGCTTGATTGTATTTTTCTTTTAGATTTACAATCAACTCGAGATTTTCTTTATTTTCCCTTGAGATAGAAATAAAGCTTTCAGAGGTTTCTTGAAGTACTTCCTTCAATTCCTCTAGGGTGGCGTCTGAGTTAGAAACTATTGTTTTTCATCATTTCTTCCCATGAGACAGAGCTGAGCATTTGAGATTGTTTCTTCATTATCAGAGTGTGTCTTGCTACACGTCTTAACAACATAAGCTTTGCTCTTCTTCTTTTTCCTTCCAGGATTCCCTTTGTTGTATTCCTTCTTGTACTTCTGTGTAGATGACTCTTGTGTGGGTCGTCTGTATTATGTAGAAAAATGTCCTGGCTTGCCATAATTATAGCAGACCTCCTTTTTTGCTTCATTCATATTTGTGGGGATGTTCTTCTTGAGATTCATCTTTTTGAATGGCTTTCTCAACTTCTTCCCTATCGGATAGTATTTGTTCGCTTCTAGATAAGGTGTCACCGGTTTCCTCTTCTGCCATTGACCTCAGGATTTTCTCTTTAGTTTTGAAAACTAGAGTTTTCTTTCTGGCCTCATCAATTTGTCTTTTCTACTCAACTTCTAGAGTGTAAGTATGCATCACACCATATAGTTATGCTAGAGACATCTTGGCAAGATATCTGGACTCTCTTATTGCTGTTGTTTTTGTTCCTCAGATTTTACAAGCGATCTCATGAACTTTAGATTACTTCCTTATTATCGAAAGTCTTTCCTAAAGTTTTGAGATTGTTGATGAGAACATTGAACCTTTCATAAAAACTGATCAGATTCTTATCTGATCTCATTGAAACCTAATCATACTGCTGTATCAAAACATCTTTCTTATTCTCCTTTATTTCATTTGTCCCTTCATTTCTAAGCAGTAGAGCATATCATGCCTCCTTTGCAATGGTTGTATCAACCATTATCTCAAACATAGCGAGATCAAGAGCTTTGAATATTTGATTCTTTGCTCTTCTGTCTATCAGTACCAGATCCCAGTCTTCTTTTGTCCATAGAGAAGTCTTCTTTTGGCTTGTTTACTTCATTCGTTATATCTACTAGATCTGACATCTTTGGAGTGTATGGTCTATCAGTGATGATCTTATGCATTCTCTCATCTATTGAATCAAGATGTGTTGGGGTATTCTCTCAACTTACAGTGATTAAACTTGTCAAAATAGCATGTTGGTGATTCTCCGTTGTTGGGGCATTTAGGTAGCTTTGGAGGAGCCATATTTTCTTCACAAAACAAACTGTTAGTAACTTTATGTAGATTTAAATCTAAAAATATGACCTTTTTCTTTCCAAAACTGTTAGGTCTGAAAAGTCAAACTCTGATACCAATTGTTTGGTCCAGAGGTTCAACCTAGAGAGGGTAAATAGGTTGATTCAAATTTCAATAGGTAAATACAGCGGATTTAAGAGATTGAACACTAAAGTTCTTTGGAGACTACAAGGGTAGGCTGTAGTAGAGATTGAAACTGTATAAGTTTATCTCTGTTTTTCTATTGTATTTAAATTCTAATAGTTCTAAGAATACCAAGGAATGAAAACATGTAAAGAACACATGATTTACACTAGTTCAGACACTCGTTATCAACTGATAGTCGAGAGCTTACTCCAGTCTTCCCTTGGTGACCAGTTTAGTCAATTCAAGAGGTAAGTTCACTATCTTCTTGTTTTTTGCTTACAAGATAGCCCATTTTACAATCTAGCAGACTTGTCAAAAGGATAAGAACCTAGATCTTTGCATAGATTCTTCACTGCTGTAGCTTTTGTTCTTCTATGTAGACTAGTGAACTCTCTTTCTTTTTTCTTCTCAGTTTAACTCACTTGAGTACATTGAATCTTGGATTGTTTTGAAAGCTTGCACTTTTAATCTCTTGTTCAACTATTCTCCTCAATGAGATTCACCGATCCCCTTTTATTTGTTGAGGTAATAAACCCGTGACAGCTGGTCACATGTGAACCTCAACTGATATTGGCAGCTCACCTTTTTTAGATCCTCATATTGTCATACTCTGAACCTCAGACCTCTGACCCAAACCCCAGTAATCATCTTTGCTGTATTTCAGTCTAGTGTATCTTAGTCTGTACTCAGTACTATGAGACCTCGTCTGCACCCAGTCCCTACTGTAATCTCATCTGCACCCAGATTGATGTACTTCATGCATTGCTATGTTGGTCCTTGTCTACAAGTTCAATCCTAGATTCTAAAGCATTTATAGGTCTTTTGTTGCCCATGTATGTCTTAGTTGTTTAGCCAAAAGTCTCTGTAGTAGTCTGCATCTGGTTACCCACATAATGCTCTCCATCTGTGACTGTCTGTTCTCCAGTATCTAATCTAGACTGCAACTATCTACTTAATTTTCAGCCTAAGCACACTAACGACATCATGGCTAATACTCCTAAGTTTTGTTCATCAATTTCTATACAAGTGGAGGGATTGCACATTCCTATCATCCTATTTAAATCATCCTAACACTTCACTCCTCCAATCATGTAAAATATCCTAATACTCCCTATTGTCTAGATTTATGCGTGTCATCCTTGCGCAGGAGCCATGCTAATCTTCTCTGTATCGTTCCAATTTTATCAGATGTCCCCAAAGGGACTAATACTCCCTATTTTCACATCATCAATATCTCCCTTAATCATTCTCCCTTTAATATCCTGATATCTTAACTAATCCCTCGACTCTATACACAAACCCAACCCACATCGTACTCAACAAAGATTAGCTCCATGTTCTTCAAAATCACAAAGAATCTGCTTTTGAAATTAAGATTTCTTACCAAAAATCTCTCAGTAGCTTCCATAAGCTTTTTTTTCTGTTAATTCGTCAAATATCAAGCCACATCGCTTCGAATTGAGGTAATTATGTTATTAAATCTGCTTTTTTTTTCAATAATTCGAGTTTTGGTTGTCAATTTTATGGATTTATGCATGCATGCTTGAGTCTTATATGTAATTTATCTATTCTTGTTTGGTTCTATTTCTAGACAAGATGAAGAGAGGCCAAATTCAGAAAATAAAGAGCACCATAACTTCATATGTCAATCAGCGAGGTCGAAGAGAATGAAGAGCAAGAAAGATGATGTTCCTGATAACAAGTGATCTGAGAAGAAAGCTCCCAAAACAATAAGGAAACTACTTTCATGCTATTGCTTTATTCGGGATGAGCGCTCTATTGTGAAGGAGGAAATGAAAGAAACTTTCATTGCTTTGAAGAACAAAGGGGCAAAAGATTAGTATTGTTGTTGCCTCGTCCTTTGGCTTCAGTTGGTTCCAAGGGTTCTGTATTTTGAAAACAATGTCTCATATTTTATATTTTGAAAACAATGTCTTGTGTTTGTTTCTAAGCAAACCTCATCATGTTTTCCACTACATATACTAATCTGAATACTGTATGTTGTAATTTTTGTACTACTGGTTTTAATTTAACATCGTCATATTTTTCACTTCAAGTAACAATCTTCATACTGCAGGTTGTAACTTTTATACTACTGATTTTATTTTTTGCACCGCAGGTTGTATCATGTGTAATGTAGTTTAATAACGAACTTTCTTGTCAATGAACTTGTCTAATCCACTCAAATATAAAAGTAGTTCGTTATGCTTCAAGATATAACACTTACATGATTTTAAATTTGATATGATCAACCATGACCTAATTCATTTATAATCTCATTGTAAGGATATAATCTCATTACTAGTGATTAGGTGATTGAAATATGGTTTGATGAATGGTCTCATGTTATTGTTTTACATGGTCTTATATGATCTTACGACATGTTATTGCTCTTTACTAATGATTAGGTGAATGAAATATGAATTGATGAATGATCTCATGTTATTATTTTACATGGTCTCATATTGTTTTTCACTACAGATAATAATCTTCATACTGTAGGTTGTAACTTGTGTACTACTGGTTTTAATTTAACCTCGACATATTTTTAACTTCAGATAACAATCTTCATAATATAGGTTGTACCTTCTATACTATCAATTTTAATTTTTGCACTGCAGATTGTATCATGTATAATGTAGTTCAATTACGATCTTTCTTGTCAATATATTGTCTAATCCACTCGAATATAAAAAGTAGTTTTTTATACTTCAAGATATAGCACTTATATGATTTTAAACTTGATATGATCAAATATGACCTAATTCACTTATAATAGCATTGTAAGAAGACAATATCATTACTAGTGATTAGGTGTCAGAAATATGATTTGACGAATGGTCTCATGTTTTACTTTACGTACAAATTCTGGCAGTTCGTAATAAAAATATTTATAGTACAAAACTTTCAGCTTATAGTATAAAAACTTCAAGTTTTAGTACCACAAAAGGTACTACGTTGCTGCTAGAGTAAGCCATGCGTCATATAATTTTTTCAAGTTATAGTACAAATCCTCTAAGTATTCATACAAATTTTGAAAATTATTATTAATACCAAAGTTGAATCATATATAGTCTTATACATTTAACAAATCTCAAATACATAAAGTCTTACACATAACAAGTCTTCAACAAAAAAAAGTTTCGATATGTCGTCCTCATTCGCCTCTAATGGAATTTTGGCATGTCCTCATGTTATGATCAAAATGCTTACAACATCCATATTTGATCGGACATGCCTCAACCTGTGAAGGTATTCGTCTTGTTCTCCGACGACCAGGTTGTGCTTGAACATCGGGTGGCCACCATACATACAAAAGGCAACTAATTCCATATCAATTGATTAAGATCTTCCACAGGACGCAATGTCTTGCATCTAGGACAACAAACGAAATGAACTCATTTCAATTATGACACACAAGACATTCATTCCAAGACAATAAATTGGAATGTCCAAATATATCCATAAACCACCCATATTTTGACTTCTCTATAAAAATATACACAAATCATACTTGGATTTCATACTTCATCACCATTATTCACTTAAGTATTATTCTTACAACCTAGAACCTACTCTAGATCTATTTGGTTAAATTGAATCTCATCTTGTTTGACTTTACATATGTTGGACCATGTTTCTTTTTTTCTTTTCTTTCTATATGAGATGTATGAGCACAAAATATGTTATAGATACGATAGAAATGTGAATGAAAATTTAAAGATTTTGGTTGGTGAGGGAATTAAAAATAAAAATGAAGATGAGATTGAAATATAGATGAAGATAAAAGATGAAACGAGATCAGGTGATTTGATAATGTGACATGTGAATAAAAATTGATCAAATATGGATGGAAAAGACCCAACTATGAAATCAAATTTCAAAAGTGAGGGAAACCATGATAATTTTAAGAGAAGGACGAACAAAATGTAATTGAAAATCAAAAGAAAAAGCAAAATGTATATTGAAAGTTTTGGAAAAACCATATGTAAGTAATAATTAGAAAAAATATTTAAATATAATTTTCCGTTCTTTAAATGCCCTTGTTTTTTAGGACAGAGTATACTATCAAAATGGAAAACGTGACCGGAACCCAAATTTTGGTTCCGGAATCCATACTAGAAAGTCACCAGTTAATAGGCAACTCTCTCTTTCTTACAAATTACAATAACCCTTATTTTCGCCGCCTCGCCATCACCGATGGACTCATCGCCACACTTCTAACACATATCTGCATTTAAGGTATCCATGTTTTTCTCCTTCTCGATCAATTCCTCTTTGTAGTAATCAAACAATTCGAGTTCGAAATCTAGATATTCGATTCCTATTTTTTTTGAATTTATGATAAAAAAAGTTATGATTAGGGTTCCGTTTTTATACTATTCGATTAGATCTGATCCAATATTATATGCTTTTTCGACTCATAGATCCAGTATTATGGTTTTGAGATGATGATTATTGGCTTTTGTATAGGTTTGAATCGTTGATTGTCGTTTAAGAATCGGAGTTGTTGCGATTAGGGTTTGGAATCATGACTTGGTTCAGAGCAATTACAAGTGTGGCTAGGGTTGTGGGGCGGAGGGTTCCGTCTCAAGGCCGTCCCTATGTGTCGAGGGCTGCGGTTTTTCCGTTGCAGAATCGGGAGTTCCATGCGACGGTGTATAAACCGCAGGCACAGGCAGCTCCGGTGCCACGTCCGGTGCCCTTGTCGAGGTTGAGTGATAGTTTCTTGGATGGGACGAGTAGTGTGTACCTGGAGGAGCTGCAGAGGGCGTGGGAGGCTGATCCGGAGAGTGTGGATGAGTCGTGGGATAATTTTTTCAGAAATTTTGTTGGGCAGGCAGCGACGTCGCCTGGGATTTCTGGGCAGACAATTCAGGAGAGTATGCAGCTGCTGCTGCTTGTGAGGGCGTATCAGGTGAATGGTCACATGAAGACGAAGTTGGATCCGTTGGGTTTGGAGGAGAGACAGATTCCTGAGGATTTGAATCCTGAGCTTTATGGGTTTACCGAAGCGGATTTAGATAGGGAGTTCTTTCTTGGTGTGTGGAGGATGTCGGGGTTTCTGTCAGAGAATCGGCCTGTGCAGAAGCTGAGGAGTATTCTTGCGAGGCTCGAGCAGGCTTATTGTGGAAGCATTGGGTATGAGTATATGCACATTGCTGATCGCAAGAAGTGCAACTGGTTGAGGGAAAGGATTGAGACCCCGATACAGACGGAATATAATCGCGAGCGTCGTAAGGTGATGCTTGATAGGCTCATATGGAGTACGCAGTTTGAGAATTTCTTGGCCACCAAGTGGACGACAGCTAAGAGGTTTGGGCTTGAGGGTTGTGAAACTTTGATTCCTGGGATGAAGGAGATGTTCGACCGATCGGCTGATCTTGGGGTTGAGAACATAGTTATTGGGATGCCGCACCGTGGTAGATTAAATGTTCTGGGGAATGTTGTCAGGAAGCCCCTGCGTCAAATCTTCAGTGAGTTCAGCGGCGGAACAAAGCCTTCAGATGAGGTTGGGCTCTATACTGGCACGGGAGATGTAAAGTATCATCTAGGAACTTCGTATGATAGGCCAACCAGAGGAGGAAAGAGGATTCATCTGTCTCTTGTTGCCAATCCTAGTCACTTGGAAGCAGTGGATCCTGTTGTAATCGGGAAGACGAGAGCAAAGCAATATTATTCTAATGATGAAGACAGGACGAAGAATATGGCAATTTTACTTCATGGCGATGGTAGTTTTGCTGGGCAAGGTGTTGTCTATGAAACCCTTCATCTTAGTGCTCTTCCAAATTACACAACTGGTGGTACTATTCACATTGTTGTTAACAATCAAGTTGCCTTCACAACTGATCCTCGATCTGGACGATCATCACAGTATTGCACTGATGTTGCAAAAGCGTTGGATGCTCCGATTTTCCACGTTAATGGCGATGATTTGGAGGCAGTGGTTCATGTGTGTGAACTGGCTGCAGAATGGCGCCAGACGTTCCATTCAGATGTGGTTGTTGATATAGTGTGCTATCGCCGATTTGGCCATAATGAGATTGATGAGCCATCTTTCACGCAGCCGAAAATGTACCAGGTAAGCTTTTCTCTGTCTGATATTAACTTTCATATTAATGGCCCTGCAGGTTGTGCCAATGGTACACCTGTTTTCCTCCTTTAATTCTCTCATTTGTTAAATCTTCATGAAGTTTCTAAGCTTAGTCCGGTTGTCAAATATAAACATTGAGAACATTGTCGCTTAATCTCTCACAATCGGCATAAGCAAATTGTGGAATAGTGGGAAAGAGAAAGAACATAAGAGAGGGCAACATAGAATGGAACACGGCATAACATTTCTTATTTGAAGTTTAAACTGACATGTGACAGGTCATCCGCAACCATCCGTCTACTCTTGAGATATACAAGAGCAATATCCTTAAGTCTGGACAATTATCCCAAGAAGAAATTGATGCAATTCAAAAGAAGGTCAATACAATATTGAATGAAGAATTTGAGGCGAGCAAGGACTATGTTCCTCAGAGGAGGGACTGGCTTTCTGCATATTGGACTGGATTCAAGTCACCAGAACAGCTTTCTCGAGTCCGGAATACTGGGTTTGTTCTTGAGTTTCTATTTTCCATTTCTTTTATGCATATATGTACTTCTATTGTTAATTGTTGAAGGGATTTCCAGTGTCAAGCCAGAGATCTTGAAGAATGTTGGGAAAGCTATCACAACTCTTCCTGAGAACTTCAAGCCTCACAAAGCTGTGAAGAGGATATATGACCAGCGTGCTCATATGATCGAAACAGGGGAGGGTATCGATTGGGCCTTAGGTGAAGCTCTTGCCTTCGCAACTTTGCTAGTAGAAGGAAATCATGTTCGTTTGAGTGGTCAGGATGTGGAGAGAGGAACATTCAGTCATAGACATTCTGTACTTCATGACCAAGCGACTGGAGAGCAATACTGCCCACTGGACCATATCATGATCAACCAAAACGAGGAGATGTTTACTGTTAGCAACAGGTAACTAGCAAGTTGTTTTCTACTTATTTTGTTATTTATTCTGCTCCCCGGATACCTGCGATAAGTGTTCAGTTTAGACTGAGGATTGATTCTATTGCTTATTTGCTTATGCTTTTAGTTATATCTTGAAATAATGCTTGTGCCTCTTACTCATTTATGCTTTGCATAGACATCAGTGATTGGTAATGATCCCATCTTCCCTTCAATGACTTCAGAACTAGTCTGGTTTCAACCATTGTATCAGTATTAAAATTGGTATTGTTTTGGAAGGGGTGGCATGCAAGGGTATACTTCTAGTCTTCAATGAGTTTCTGGCTGACTTGTTGCCTATTCCACAGGACAGTTGAGTTATGCGCTCTTTAATGTGTTCTCGCAGTTTGTAATATCTAATTTGCGAATCAAAAACATAGTGAGTATCCATTTGCTTCCGGGGCTGTCATGTCCTCTACTCTGTCGATTTCCCTAGTTTATCATCCATGATAGCATCTTAGCTTGATAGAAAGGTTTGATAGAGCTGCAGTTTCTTTCTTGTGATTATACTTAAAAAGCATCTGTAACTTGCGTTCTTCTACTTATTCTTCTTCTTCTTCTTTTTGGCTGGGTACTTATTTCATGTGATTCATAGACAACATTTTACGTGTTGTCATTTTAAGTTGTTGATCAGGGATAATTTGCAACTGTACTTCTTTTGGTTGGTGGCTTATGATCATGCTACTTATTTAATTAGCTCTTATAGTTATGGATCCAGACAGCTTTGCACACATTTAGGATCTATAAATTCCTCAGTAGCATGTCACGTCCTTCAACAAAATTTGTTCATTTCCATTGTTCTGAAGTTTAATAAACTTCTACTCCCTCCGTTCCATAAATTTTGCATCATTTTGCCATTTTGGGATGTCCCAATTTTTTTGCGTCATTTCTTTATATGGAAAGTTTTGTTTGGTCAGGAATTAAAGCTGAAAAAAACTAAATTTGTGTGATTGAGAATTGGAGTTGGAGAAGGAGAAAGTAGATCTAAATTTATGTGTTAAAAGTAAATGTTACAAAATATGTGGGACGGAGGGAGTACTACGATTTCTGAAGGGAAAAATTAAACCCATTTACAGATTTGTTTCTTGGTCCCTTATTCCTTGGACTTCAACTGATATATTTAAGCTGTTATTGTCTTCTTGAATATATATTAACTGCTGCTTTAAGTGCCTGATCAAGTGTCTTTTATTTTGATTTCTTGCTTCGTCTGTGGATCCTGGGAGCTTTCCACTAGACTAACAATATCATGACGGTATTTTGTGTTTATGAAAATTATGTGCATATTTAAGTACTGTCCTTTGTGAATACCACTCTGCTTGTAGTGGAATTAACTTATGCTGAAACTGCTGGTTTTTGTTTTTGTTGGTTTTGTTTTGGTTGGTATTGACCTTTGGGCTTCTCTACTATTGCCTCTAGTCTCACTATTCTTTCTTCCTTTTTTGTTGTTGCAGCTCGCTTTCTGAATTTGGTGTTTTGGGATTTGAATTGGGGTACTCAATGGAAAATCCAAATTCGTTGGTGCTATGGGAAGCTCAATTTGGTGACTTCGCAAATGGGGCACAAGTAATCTTTGATCAATTTTTAAGCAGTGGGGAATCTAAATGGCTGCGTCAGACAGGGCTTGTTGTGTTGCTTCCTCATGGTTATGATGGACAGGGTCCTGAGCATTCTAGTGCAAAACTTGAGCGTTTTCTTCAGGTAATTTCTGCCAGTTGTACTGGCCTTAACTTCTGAAGAGAGTAGCTTTATTTACATTTGGAATCACGAAAGCTATGGCGATTACGTGCTTCAGTTATCTTTTAGTTACTAAGAAAATGTAGTTGGTGCAATGGTAGGTGTCACTGATTGGCTGTTAGGTACATGAAATTATGCTTCGTATCCATGCATTGCTTGTATGTTAAAAACAACTGTGTAACCATATATTAATAAAAATGTTACGTCGAAGAAAACTGAGCTACATCTGAAACAGCTCAATACATGGACGTGAAATGTTTTACTGTTTTGCGTGAATGTTATAGCACTCGTTTCTGATTGAATTTCTTAATCTGGTTGTGAACTTTATAAACTGGAGTAGCTTTAGCCATCACATCCCTGTTACTAACTCCCTGAACATATATATGGCAGATGAGTGATGATAATCCCTTTGTTATTCCCGAGATGGAGTCAACACTTCGGAAGCAAATCCAGGAATGCAACTGGCAGGTTGTGAATGTGACCACACCTGCCAATTATTTCCATGTTCTCCGCCGTCAGGTTGGTACAAGTAACTTGATATGCTCATATGCACTTTTTAAGTTGGCTTAGTTGGGTTTCTTAAATGTATTTTGCTTGCACATGGAAGATACACAGGGATTTCCGCAAGCCACTTATAGTGATGTCCCCGAAGAACTTGCTTCGTCATAAGGACTGCAAATCAAATCTATCAGAGTTTGATGACGTTCAGGGACATCCTGGGTTCGACAAGCAGGGTACCAGATTTAAGCGTCTCATCAAGGACCGTAATGACCATTCAGATCATGAGCCAAGCATTAGGCGTCTAGTGTTGTGTTCAGGAAAGGTATGAGACAAATCCCTTGTTCTGATTTCCTCATCTGAATAGAGTTCGGATTTTGCCTTTGAATTCTTGCGAAAGAAACATGTCCATTATATCCCTCTTGATCCTTGAGTCTCTCATGCCACGTTTTTCTATTCACTGCTTTGTTTTGTTTTTACACCCAGTACTCGAGCCAATTCCCACATCCAAATCTTCCATTAGGTTTTGTTATGGCCTTTTACTTATTGTGTTTCTGTCATGCGCATTGACTGATAGAAATGGAGCTGAGGGTTTAAAATCTGTTTTATATGGGTGTATGATTTACTATTAATTATGTTGCAGGTTTACTATGAACTCGACGAGTTGAGGCAGGGATCCAGCA
>LIEC01012386.1:0-27088 GCA_001925005.1 Drosera capensis
TGACCTCAACTGCAACTTCCTACTTGACTTCTAGCCTAAACAATCTAACTATATTACAATTAATACATTAATTTGTTACATCAATTTCTATACAAATGGAGGGATTGCACATTCCTATCAATCTCCCCCTAAATTGATGCTAACAAAAACTCCTATGCAATACAACAATCTTACTCTTTATTAATACAGTTTTGCTAAATGACAAGGTAACATTAGAAGAGAAAAAAAAATCACAAGAATTACCTTTGATGCTCCTTTCCTCGTTTGCGTTTATAGCGCCTTTCTTCACTATCTTCCCTGTCGCGTCTTCTACGTTCTTCTTCGTCCTGTTGTCTTTCGCACTTTGGATCTTTCCCTTGTTCCTCTGAACTTTTCCTCTTTGCTTATGAGGATTTCTCCTTCTCCTCCTGAGTAGAAGGTTGTTGTTCATCTTGTCTCTTCTGCATTTCAGCAGGTGTCTCCCCCTTTTTGTTAGCACTCAGTGCAGAGGTTAGGTTCTCAAGTGCCATCCTGACCCCCTTGAGCTCAGAATGAATGTGTTTCTGGACTACTTGGAGCTTGGTCTCGAGAAGGCCAAACTTGATGTCATTGATTCGGCTGTGCTCATCAATATTTTTCTGTGTCGTCTGCATGGTGTCTTTAAGCTTGCGAAGTGCTGCAGACTGTTGCTCCTTGAATCTTCTGAAGTCGGAGATATGTGTTCGTTGAGTGTGAAGATGCACCGAGCGATTTTGCTTCATCTGATCAATGATGCCTGCTGCTAGATTACTTAGAGTCTCACCAAAGTTACCAAATATTGACTTCCTAAGTTCTTTCTCTGCTTCAAGGTCTGCAACAATTGGCTCTAAGGCTTCGAGAAGATCATGGAAGGCATCTCTGATCCATGAGTGCATTCCATATATCTCTTGGTCAAGCTATCGTAGACGATATTGAGTAGTGTTTTCTGAGGGAGAGGAGGGAGGTCTTGGTTCCTGTACTGGAGGTGGTTCTACTACTAAGACTTCAACTTCAGGATCCTCAAAGGCTTGTTGTAAGTTCTTGAGGGCCGAAGATGTTGGTCTTGGTGTGGATGTACCACTGTACATTGAGTCCATGTGAGCAGAGGAGCCTTGAGTAGCTATCTGTGCAAGTCCAAATGCTGTGGGTGGAGTGAAGACAATTTCTTTAATGGCTCGCAAAGGAGTGATTTGAGGATTAGCTGGATGGTCTGCAATTGATCTGTCCTGAGGAATTTCATCATCTGGTAATGATAGTTCGAAGGACTGAATTTCATTGTCTGAGAAGTGTTCTTCCATGACAGGAAGCTCTTCTGTCATTTGAGCCTCATTATTATGGTCACTTTGTGCTGGATCTACGGCAATACCGATTATGATCGGTGTTTCAGCAACCGATTCATCATTGGAGGAAGACAAATCTTCTCCTGCATCATGCTCCTGTGCTTCTTGTTCATCTAGATTGTCGAGAGAGGGAGAAACTTCTTGATCTACAGTTAACATGGTCTCATCGGCAATGTGCATGGTCATGGTCTCGTCTGCAGCGACCATTGTCTCATCTGTAGTGTGTAATTTGTCATCTGTAGGCCTAGATGATGTTTGCACTACTTCATCAGCAACTTGATCAATGAGGGCATCTTCATCTTCATCAGGTGCTGGTTGAGGATGATCATCTTCATCATCATTTCCATCATCACCGTTTGGTTGATGCTCGTTTCAGTCGGGTCTGCTTAGATATTCATTGACTTCATTGGTGGCGGCCTTGATATGCTTTTCCAAAATGTCCTTGAGTGCTGCTTGGATTTCTGGAGTATTGACGAACTCAATTTCTCTTATAAGATAGTGCCTGAGCCTTTTTGTCTTCAGAGTGGAGTCTTTGAACTCAAGAGCTCCATTGATTAGAAAGTGAGCTTCCTTCGGTCTTGTGGAACAACTAACTTCCTTCTTCTGGTGGAGTTCGAGTAGTTGATGAATCTCCCCCTTAGTCATACCTGTAATATCATCAATCTAGTTTGATCTGGATTTATTTGGTATAAGGTTTTGGGTCCTTGAGGAATCAATTTTGGTCTTGTTGATCTTGTGATTCTCCTTGTGGTTCTTGCTGAGGTAGGTGCTTTTGAGGTTGAGAGATTCAGTGTTGATCCTAGTGGTACAGATGTTGAAATTGTTGCCTGAGCAGATGGTATGAAAGTTGTTTTGGAACTCTTCATAGGCAGTTTGTGTTGTGATACAAACTCCTGAAGTAGTTTTCGGTTTGGATCTTCTTCTGCAACTTTCCCTGAGTCCTTTCAGCGAGGAGTTGAGTGTCTATGATTTTCTGCTGTCGTAGATGAGCTTCAACTTCTTTGATAGTCTTCATTACGGATTTAGTGATCTTTTCTGGAGCTGTTGTGCTGGTGGTTGTCCATGCAGCGGCTGCAGTAGTTGGTTGAATATCTATAACCTGTGTGTTTATCATTCTACTTTCTTAGAATGGAACAACAGCTGTTGTTATTGAGGGTTCTACTGCTAGAGGTTGGATTAAGAGAGATGTTGCAGTAGAGGTATGGGATGGCTGCAAAGTAGACAGCTGTGCTTCGATTGCCCTTATTTCTGGCTCTGTGTAGCCTTCTGCAACCAGCCTTTGTCTGAATTCAGCTCTTGGTCCTTCTCTTGCTTCTTGAAAGATGACCTGTGCCTCCAATATCAGATTTTGGAGATCTTCATTTACTCCAGTCTTTAGCAGCTGGATTGCCACGTTTGCATCATGAAGTACTGCAACTTCTGGTGCTTTTGGTGGTGTTTTGGATGAAGAGGGTTGATGAAGTTCTTCAGTACAGACTTCTGCGGATTGGATGTCAACCTCTACAAGAGCAGTTGAGTGGTCTGCAGGACGATCAGATTCAGTTTCCTCATCAGAGGATTGTACTACAAACTTCTTCTTTGTTGGCATCAGCTGCTTCATCTTCTGTTTGCTGTAGTTTTCTTGACAGGTCTCTTTGCAGAGGAGGTCTGTCCTGTTGTTTTGTGTTCTTTAATAGTTACCGCTTGCCTAACTTTTCTCTTCTGCAAGGGCTACTGTGACTCATCTGTAGTCTTTTTCATGATTCCTGGAGGAGCTATGCAATTTTCTTGACATCGATCTTCTTCCTTGGATTCCAAGGTTTGCCTTCTTTGTCGGATAGCTTCAGTTTTCTTTTAAGAAGAATACTGATTATTCTTCCGAATAGTGGAATTTTAGCCCTTATTGCTCTTGCAATCTGACATATGAGTAAGTTTGCCCAATTTACCCTTGTCTTGGTAAGGATGGCACACATAATCTCCTGTTGCTCGGAGGTGATTTGATCTGTGCTGAATTCCCTTGAAGGAACTGCTTTCTTGACGATGTCTGCAAGAAGCTTATGTTCTTTTGAAAAAAATCGCTTCATTGTCCGAATTCCTTCATTCAAGTTGTCTCTGCTCAGCATTGCCTTTCTTCCTTGTCTGACCGTTTCAATTGGAATGATGTCATTCCCTTTAGATGGTAGATGGAAGGAGTCGCCAAGGTCTCCAGCAGTAATCTGGATTGTCACACCTCTTGCAGTAGAGGTGTGGGTTATTTGTTTCAGATCTGCTGCAACCTGCGCTTTGTTGGAAAACTCCAAAATTTCTTCTTCATAGATCGGACAGGTTTGTTCACATAGTGTTTTGAGTCCAGCTTCCTCAATCGGGTCGATTATGTCTTTGATTTCTTCTTGTTCATCTTGAATTGAGTTGAAATCGAACACTGCTCCTGTTTGGATTTCAATCTTCTTTGAGGAACTCCTCTGTAATTCAGAGGATTTCTGGCTTTTCTTTGATGAGCTTGAAGTGTTGGCCATGTTTTTCGAAAGAGTTTCAAAAATTGATTCGAATTTGAGTAAGGTTAGGGTTTCGTGCAGTAGACTTGTAGAGAGAGAGAGAGAGTTTGTTCGAGTGCTTAGAGAGTTTAGAGAGAGTTTAGAGAGAAAAAGTGTTTTTCTTGTTAAAAACTATGGTTCTTATACTTGTCGAAAATATGACCATTGTCAGTGTCGTTTCTAGCCGTTATGTGCTTATGTCCAATTATTAACCGTTATGCGTTATTTTAGGAAAGCATTTATTTTTCTTTCTTAATTTAATTTTGTTTCCTAAAATGGATGCAGTAGAGTTTTGCTTGACTCTAGTCTGCACTCGTCTGCATTGGTTTGGCAGTGATGCGGTAGAGTGAGCTCTCTCTTCTGCAGTTTTCTTTAAAAACCTGCTCGTCTGCATTCCACACTCCAAGTAGATCAGTTAAGCAATTTTTGGCCACTTTTATTATTTCAAATCAAGCATTCCTAATTCACCACGGAATTGAATGAACTTGTTCTCATCAAGAGGTTTTGTAAAAATGTCTCCAATTTGTTTTTCTGTTGAAATATATTCTAGTTTGATATGACCCTTCTGCACATGATCCCTGATGAAATGATATCTGACATCAATGTGCTTGGTCCTTGAATGAAAAACAGGATTTTCTGAAATAGCAATTGCAGACGTATTGTCACAAAATATAGAGGTTTTAGAAAGTGTTGTACCGTAGTCTGCAAGTTGTGATCTCATCCATAATATTTGTGCAGTACAGCTTCCAGTAGCAATATATTCTGCTTCTGCAGTGGAAGTGGACACAGTAGTCTGCTTTTTGCTGAACCATGATATTAATCTTGCTCCAATGAATTGACATGATCCACTTGTGCTTTTTCTGTCAACTGTACATCCTGCAAAGTCTGCATCTAAATAGCCTGTAAGTGTGAAATCTGATTCTCTGGGATACCAAATGCCAAGATTTGGAGTTCCCTTGAGATATCTTAGGATTCTTTTCACTGCTATATAGTGAGATTCTTTAGGATCTGATTGATATCTTGCACATACACATACTGCATATTTGATGTCTGGTCTCCTTGTAGTAAGGTATAATAATGATCCTATTATTCCTCTGTACATGGTTTGATTTATTTTCTTTCCATGTTTATCTTTTTTTATTTTTATTGAAGTGCTCATAGGTGTTTTCATATGACTAGCATTATCCAAACCATACTTCTTAATTGTATTCTTCAAGTATTTGGATTGATTTATGAAGATTCCTTGTTTTCATTGTTGTACTTGCAATCCTAGGAAATACTTAAGTTCTCCAATTAAACTCATTTGAAACTTGGATTTCATCAGTTCTGCAAATTTTTCACAAAGTTTATCATTGTTGCATCCGAAGATAATGTCGTCAACATAGATTTGGACTAATAGTATATGCTCTTTATGCTTTTTCAGAAATAGGGTGGTATCTATTTTTCCTCTTTCAAATTTATTTTCATATAAGAATGTTGAGAGAGTTTCATACCAAGCCCTAGGAGCTTGTTTTAATCCATACAGAGCTTTGTCTAGTCTATATACGTTCTTTGGATATTCATAGTCTTCAAATCCAGGAGGCTGTTCAACATATACTTCTTCTTGAAGTTTTCCATTTAGGAATGCACTTTTTGCGTCCATTTGATAGACTTTAAAACCTTGGTAAGCTGCATTGACAAGGAACATTCTTATAGCTTCTAATCTTGCTACTGGAGCAAAGGTTTCATCAAAATCAATTCCTTCTTCCTGAGAATATCCTTTAGCAACTAGCCTAGCTTTATTTCTGATTACTGTTCCATTTTCATCAGATTTATTTCTGAACACCCATTTACAGCTTATTACTGGGTAATTTTTAAGCCTTGGTGTAAGATACTATACCTCATTCCTTTCGAACTCATTTAGTTCTTCTTGTATAGCATCTACCCAGTTTAGATCATTTAGTGCTTCGTTTACTGCCTTAGGTTCTATTTCTGATATAAAACAGCTAGATAGGCATTCTGCATTTGTTGCTCTTCTTGTCTGCACGGATGCATGTTTATCTCCTATAATGTCATCTTGTGTGTGTGTCTAAATCCACCTTCCTTTGTCTTGTTCATTTAGTTCTACTTGTTCTTGAGGTTGGCCTTTTATCTCTTCTGCAGTTTCATTTTGTGCAGACGACTCTCCCTCGTTTGCAGTATTAATGACTTCTTCTGTAGCCTGTTCATTACATACACATTCCTAATCAAATATATTTGCATTTCTCATGAATATTTCTTTTTCATCAAATGATATGTGAACTGATTCTTCAACAGTCTCTGTTCGTTTGTTGTATACTCTAAATGCTTTACTGTTTGTTGAGTATCCTAAGAAAGTTCCCTCATCTGTTTTTGGATCAAATTTCTGTAGATAATTTTTATCATTATTGTGTATGTAGCAGTTACTCCCAAAGACATGAAAATACTTGACAGTTGGTGTCTTTCCTTTCCATAGTTCATATGGTGTTTTCTTATGAAGCTTATGAATTGTGCACCTATTTTGAACATAGCATGCTGTGTTTACAGCCTTTACCCAGAAGCTTTTGGATAGATTTGCTTCAGATAGCATTGTTCTTGTTGCTTCTATCAATGTTCTATTCTTTCTTTTAGCCACACCATTTTGCTGTGGTGTTCTTGATGCTGAAAAGTTGTGTTTGATTCCATGATCATTGCAGTAGACATCTATCCCCGTTTAGTCAAATTCAGTATCGTGGTCATTTTTAATTGTGATTACTTCTATTCCTTTTTCATTTTAAACTTGTCTGAGATACCTTGTTAGTTGGTTGCATGTTTCACTCTTTTTATGTAAAAATATTACCCAGGTGTATCTAGAGTAATCATCTACTATAACTAGAGTGTATCTTTTTCTACTTAGACTCTCCGTTTCTACTGGACCAAACAGGTCCATATGTAGTAATTCAAGAATCTTGGTTGATTCTGAAGAATTTAGAGGCTTAAAGCTTGTCCTCGTCTGCTTTCCCTCTTGACATGGTTTGCATAGCTTATCTTTCTTGAATTGTATTTTTGGAAGTCCTCTGACTAAGTTTTCTGAAGATAGTTTAGCTATTGTTTTGAAGTTAATATGAGCTAATCTTTTGTGCCATATCCAACTTGTGTTCTCAGCTTCTGTGGTGTAGAAACAGGTGATGTCTGTTGATTGTGATGAGTCAAAGTTTACTGCGTATATGTTTCCTTTTTCTAATTCCTATCAGATTTACTTCTTGTGTGACCTTATTCCTAACTTGACATGCATCACGGGTGAATAACACATCATAGTTCTTATCACATAGCTGACTAATAGAAAGCAAGTTATGTTCTAAGCCTTTGACATAAGCAACATCTCTAAAGATTAGGGAACCTGTACCAAGGGTTCCATAACCTTTAGTTGTACCTGCTTTTCCTCCACCAAATATGACGAGAGGTCCTCGTTCTTTTCTGAAGTCTTCGAGATTAGATTTATCTCCTGTCATGTGTCCCAAGCATCCACTATCCAGGTACCAAACTCCTTTTTATTTTTCCTACATTTAAAACATAAAAAGCTTGTATATGGTACCCATTCATTTGGGTCCTAATTGGTTAGTTTTTGGAATCCACACTTGAATTATCTTCTTGTGTGTGTTCCAGCATTCAACTGACTTGTGACCAATTATTCCACAAGTGAAACAATAGACCTTTGGTCTTGCACTTCTAAGTGATCCTTTCCACTTGGTTTGTTGCTCTCTACATGAGCAAGTGTGCCTGGTGTATGGTTTTCTCCAAGTTAATCATGAGGGTTTATTCCATTCAGAATAGTTAGGCTTTTCAACCTTTTGTTCCATGTACTTTCTTGTAGGTGGTTTGCTCCATTGTTCTTGTGCAGTAGAGAACCCCCTTTTTGGTAGAGGTTTCTTAAGAAAGTTGTCCCATTTATGCATTGTTGGTGCATTCTGGGTCATACTTCTTGGTAAGGTTTGTGCAGCAGTGCCTTTAGCTTTGTTCGCATGTCCTGCATTGTGTGGAAATCTTCGTTGCACAGCTACTGCAGTAAAGTTGTTCTTTTTCTGAAGGATTGTCTTGATGGTCTAATTGACTTACTTGGTGGTGACCTTATCATCTAATTTGTTGTTCAACCAGTCATTATATCCTAACCCAGTTTTATCATGGGAGGATTGTCCTGTGTTGATCAATCTTTGTAGATCTAAGGTCTTACCATTCCAAACATTGACTTGCTTCTGGAGCTCATTGTTTCTTACATTGAGAGTCTCCACTACTGCATTGAGAAGTTTTACTTTCTCATTTGCTTCTTTAAGATTATTTTGAGCATCTATCAGGCTGCTCTCGATCTCTTCTTTTGAGTTGCATTTCTCTTTGAGAATTGCAATCTATTTAAGATTTTCTTTATTTTCTTGTATAAGAGAAATAAAGCTGTCAGAGGTTTCTTGAAGTGCTTCCTTCAATTCCTTTGCAGTGGCTTCTGAGTCAGAGAGATTGAATACCTGTTTGTGTTCTTCTTCTTTTGCCATAAGACATAGCTGAGCATTTGATAAGATTTCTTCATCATCGGAGTCTGTGTCACTCCATGTTTTTGTAGCATATGCCTTGCCTCGTTCCTTTCTTCCAGAGGTCACTTTATTGTGATCCTTCTTGAATTTTGGTGCAGATGATTCTTAGTTTCCAGTGATTGAATTTGTCAAGGGAGCATATTGGAGGTTCTCCGCTGTTGGGACATTTTTTAAATTTTGGTGGTGCCATTTCTGAATCTTAGCTTCACATAGATAAATAGTTAGTAACTTCTTTTCAGATGTAATATGTGACCTTTTCTTTTCAATAGCTGTTAAGTCTGGAAAGTCAGGCTTTGATACCAATTGTAAGGTTCGAGTTTCAACCTAGAGGTGGAGGGGAGGTGAATAGGTTGTATAAGACTTTAATAGTATTTTTGTGCGAAATGATGATCTTATGCAGACTAGTGCAGTATGCAGACTACTCAGGCAGTCTGCAGATGAGACTATCTCGTCTGCACTTGAGATTTATGACTCTTTTGAGTTTTTATCTCTATTTCAGGTGTGATGATTTATGAGGAGCAGTTCTAAAAGCAATATGATGAAAACAGTAAATTAACACAGAGTTTATACTGGTTCAGACACTCGATATCAAATGATAATCGAGAGCTTAGTCCAGTCTTTCCTTAGTGACCAGTGTAGTCAGCCTAAGAGGGAAATATCACTATCTTCTTGTTTTTCAGCTTACAAGAAAACTTCCTTTCACAAGCTTTCTAACTTGTATGAAGGTAGAAAAACCTAGATCTTTGCACAGCTCTGAGTCTTGAGCTCTACTGCAAAAGTTGTTCTTCTGCAGACTAGTGATACTTCTCTTTTCTGTATCTTCTCGATTCAGCTCACTTGAGTATGCCTTTGAATAACCTTCGACCTCATGCTAACAATCATCTCTACTACAATCCAGTCTGCTGTAACACCTTGTCTGCACAGTCTGATTTAGCTTTATGCCTTGCCATCGTGGTCTTCATCTGCAAGCTCAGTCCTCATTGTGAAGCCTTCAATTCTTCTGTTGCTTGTACATATATTAGATGTTCATCTAGAGTCCTTATAGAAGTCTACACCAGGTGGTCTGCATCAGCCCTCTACATCTGCAACTGTCTGCACTCCTGCATCTGATCTCAACTGCAACTTCCTACTTGGCTTCTAGCCTAAACAATCTAACTATATTAGAATTAATACATTTGAGTTTGTTACATCAATTTCTATACAAATGGAGGGACTGCATATTCTTATCACCTTTAGTGTACAAAATATCGCTAAAAACTGGCTTTATGACTTACTGAAAGGAACAATCAACACATGGGGGTAAATTCAGACTTGTTCCTTGACAAATACTTTCCAACCTCCCGAATCACAACTTTTCAAAAACAAATCTGTTCCATAAAACAAAAAAAGGGAGAATTGTTGCATGAATATTTGGAATGATTTAAACGTATGGTCTCAAGTTGTCCCAAAGCATCAATTTTTTGGTCGATGTAGCTTGTGGTAGTGATGTTCAAGATAAACAAGCACAAATTGCCCAGTAAATTCATAAGATTTTAATCGTGATGATTTTTTCTTTCGCGATGTTCATGAAACGTCACCCTTTTCAAGTTTTGCTGATCAAAAGCTTGATTGTTTAGCAGAGTTGCTCACAATGGTATTTCAAAACAACAATAATGTTCCACAAGTCAAATAATATGGAATATGCTTTGTTCCAGATCATGGTACTGATATGTCCTATTCTCTTTGACAATGAGCAAGGTAATGCAACGAGAAATTTTTCTACTCCTCCAAGACAATGAAATTCCGAAACTATAACTCATAATGAAGGATGACGCAATCATCATAACTTCAAATCTATTGACAGTCAAAATTTTCTGCCTATCAATTTCAACAATCCTCCACTAGGATTTATTCAGCAGAATACCAAAACCAATTTTCTCAAATATCTTATAAACCAACTCTGGAGGAATTAGTTAAGGCAATGTCTCAACAAGCTTCCAAAAAGAAGTTTGCTTAAATGTAGAAAATCAAGTGAGCCAACTACCTAAAAAGTGAACAAGAAAAAATCTTAACTAACTAATCAACTCCCTTCTCAATCTCTAAATCCACGAGAAAACACGAATGTAATCACTTTGAGAAGTAGAAAAAAATTGAAAGAGAAAAATTAAAACAAGTTGAACCAAAACATGAAGTAAATCCAATCAATAACACCAATGAACACGATTCAAGAGATTCTGATAATACCAAACAAAATCAAGTTATTGTCAATAACTCTGATCCTCCATTTCCTCATCGTTTGGCTAAGATATAAAGGAGGAAGCTGAAAAGAACATACTTAAACTTTTCAAGAAAGTGGAAGTGAAAGTTCCTCTATTAGAGGCAATGAAACAAATTCCTCGATATGCAAAATTTTTGAAGGAACTTTGCACTAATAAAAAGAGACTAAAGGGTATTGAACGTGTCATAGTTGGAGAGAATGTTTCAGCTGTCTTACAGAAGATACTTTCTCCCAAATAAAAGAACCATGGTATGTTCATAATTCCATACATCATTGGGAATGTCAAAATTGCAGGATATATGCTGGATTTGGGAGCATCGATCACTGCAATAGCATTATCAATTTATAACTCCATAAATCTTAGACCTTTAAAACCAACAGGGGTTGTCATACAGCTCGGTAACATGTTAGTGGCGCATTCTGTACTCTTTCTTGAAGATGTTCTTGTAAAGGTTAATGAATTGGTTTTTTTGACAGAGTTTTATATGCTAAAAATGGAGGATGGTCATAGTCCTTCTTCTATATTGGCACCTATCTCGCTTGGACGACCATTCTTACAAATGGCCAAAACGAAGATAGATGTTAACGACGGAATTCTTTCTATGATGTTCGTTGGAGAGAAAATCATCTTGAATATTTATGATGCTATGAAACATCTCTCTAATGAAATCTACTCTTTCTGCATAATTGACTCACTCAATTTATTTACCTTTTTGTAAGATGAAATGTTTGATTCAACAATGATGAATTTCTCAAAGCTATTTTGAATCTAAACAACAATGAATATGTGCCAACCATTGAAAATCTTGATAAACTTGAAGAAGAATTAAACAAACTTGAGAAAGAAATATATGTGTGCACTGAATATGAACACCACCCTTATATTCAAGCATTTTCGATTAATTATAAAAAAAATGTTACCATCTGTAGTCAATCTACCTAAAGTAGAATTGAAACCACTACCACCTCACCTGAAATATGCATATTTGGGTGATGGGAAGGCATTACCAGTCATAATTTTGAGCAAACTAACCCTTGATAAGGAACAGATGTAAGTAAATATCCTCAATCTCATAAAAGAGCTAATGGAATTGGATCTCATTATTTTTACATCGGATCTTTGCTACACAACTCTATATTGTCTTCTTATCCCTGTTAAACTTTTATTTCAGGGATGATGATGCATGATTGTATGATATGTGTAATGATGTTCATGATCATGAGTGAGTGGTTACTTTGTAGGAAAAGATTAATGATATTCTAGCTATATTGGATCATGAGATGAAATAGATCACCTAAATTAGTTTCATATATGTTGATTGATGCATGAAATATGACTTTAATCAATAATAAGTTATGAAATCACTTAGTTTGGCCACCTATTGATATTGTAACCTAACTATTAATCGCAAAAAGTGATTAACTTGGTAGCAAATAACTTTCATGATTTAAACTCACTGTGATGATGTTATGATTGATTGCATATGAAAATGATAGTTTAAGCTCATTGCTATCAATGTTCATGTTTGGTGAATTCTCTTGCTTTGAATCAATTTATCTATGCTTAGCACATACGAGCTTATCAATATGTTACAGATAAATAGGTTAGATTAATTATACAAGCTCATTGGTAATTAATATTCTAGCGAATGCAGTATTTTATGCCCAAAAGTATTGCAACCAAACCTTTCTAAAATAATGAAACTATATGATATTCGCCAACGATTATTGCTAAAAAGGTAGAACGTAGTTAATCAACCCTTTTATTTTTTTATCATATAAAGAAACACCTTGGTTTATATTCTCTACAAGTTTAGATAGCAGTTTTTTAATTTCAGCTATTCAATTAATTAGTCTAGGAAAACAACCCCCCTTCCAAAGTTAGTACTTTTCATTACGTTGGTAGGATCTTATCGTGATCATTAAAAATCTAAATATTGCACCAATTGTCCCAGTGGGTTCAATCATTTCTATCACTATTGCAGTTAATTAGAATTCAACTAGAGTGTGGGTAAGTGTACAATTATTCTAATTTGACTGCCTTGCGACGGGCGTGTCAATAAGCCCTTTCACATGTATGCATAGATTCTATTTGGAAGAAAATGCTAAACCATAAAGGGAAGCTAGACGTCGTTTAAACCCTCCCATGATGGAATTATGAAGAATTAGATTCTAAAACTCTTGGATCTTAGAGTTATTTATCCAATCACTAATTCTGAATGGTAAGTCCAATCATGTGATTCCAAAGAAAACTGGATTGACTACAATTTAAAATCCGGATGGTAAAATAATAGCAACTCGAGTCCAAAATGGATGGAGAGTTTGTATTGATTATTGAAAGCTTAATGCTTCTACACGAAAAGATCACTTTTTACTATTGTTTAGGGATCAAATGCTGAAATGTTTGGCCGATCATTCACACTATTTCCTTCTCGATGGTTATTTGAGGTTTAATCAAATTTTCATAGCTCCAGAAGATCAAGATAAAACCACCTTTACATGTCCATTTGAAATGTTCGCTTATCGGAGGAGGCCCTTCGGTTTATGTAATGCTCGAGCCACATTTCAAAGATGTATGATGTCTATTTTTTCTGACTATATTGTCCACATCATTGAAGTACTTATGAACAATTTTTCAATGTATGGTGATTCTTTCGATCATTGTCTCAAGATCTTAGAACTAGTGCTTAACAGATGCATTGAAATGAACGTTGTACTTAATTTTGAAAAGTACCATTTCATGGTAAAACAAGATACAGTTTTGGGTCATGTAGTCTCTGCAAGGGGATTAGAAGTGGACCAAGCAAAGGTAAAAGTGATTTGCTCACTCCTTTATCCCACATCTGTTAGAGAAGTACGAACTTTTCTACGTCATGTGGAATTTTACCGTAGATTCATTAAAGACTTCTTAAAAGTGGCACAACCAATGTGCAAGCTCTTGCAAAGCTGCCTTTAACGCTTTGAAAGAGAAGGTAGTTACATTTCCAATTCTCCAACCTCCTAGGTTGAATTTATCCTTTGAAATCATGTGCGATGCAAGCGACAAAGCTGTTGGGACAGTTCTAGGATAATAAGTAGGCTGTATACCTCATGTGATTTACTATGCCTCTCGTATGTTGGATGATGCACAATGTAATTACAAAACAACGGAAAAAGAGTCGTATGCTATAGTCTTTGCCTTGGAAAAATTTCGTTCATATCTCCTTGACAAAAAATTCATTATTTTCTCCAACCATGCGGCACGAAAGTACCTTTTGAAGAAGAAAAATTCTAAACCTAGACTATTAAGATGGACACTTTTGCTCCAAGAGTTTGATATTAAATTCGAGACAAGAAAGGGGCAAAATGTTACGTCGTATGTCATCTAAGTAGAATACCAAATGATGTAGAAGTAGTTCCTTTGTAAGACTTATTTTTGGATGAATATTTGCTATTAATCCATGGATAAATTCCGTTGTATGCTGACATTGTGAACTATTTAGTCACTAAATAGCTATGTAGTGAGTTATCATGAGCTCAAAAGAATAGAATCGAGAATGATGCAAAGTATTATATCTAGGATGATCCCTACTTGGTCAAATTCTGCTCTGATGAGATTCTGAAAATATGTACTTAATCATGAGACACAATCAATTCTGAAATTCTGTCACACCTTTGAAGGTGGTGGACATTTTTTCTCAAAGAGAACTTTACACAAGGTGTTGGAAAACAGTTTTTATTGCTCACTAGCTAATCGTTCAATATCATAGTAATCTCCTAGATAGGAAGTAAGTCCACCCAAGATCATTCCCTTACTTAACCAAGGAAACCATCAAGGAGTGCTATCTTGTTCTTCCGTGGAGAAGGATAGGCTAACCTCCTTTACATTACAGGGGTATAAAAATATGACTTGTCATCAGAGTCTTCTGTGACTGCTTCACATTACGGGAAAATTTTCAATATTTTTTCTGCTTTTCCTATTTAATAAAATCTGGCCACTTGGAAGAATATGCTTTCCCCTATGACAATGATTACCTTTCGCAAACTGGCCCGTGCTTGGGCTTCAGCCACTAGGGTCTTGCTTGTTCTCGGACTTCCTTGGTGGAGCTCATACATATACATCTATAAATCAATCGACTGGGGAGATCGGAGCCCTCTGTAAACAAAGACTCGTATGAATTTGTTAAATCATGTCCGGATTGTCAAAGGACTGGTAAAATTTTAAAGAGAGATCAAATACTTTCAAATCAATCTACGTGTATGAAATTTTTTATGTATGGGGCATTGATTTTATGGAATGATTCTCACCATCCTTTGGAAATGTTTACATTCTTGTTGCGATTAATTATTTATCCAAATGGGTTGAAGCCCGAGCGAGTCGTACTGATGACATAAAAGTCATTGTTGATTTTATTCGCATCTAGATCTTTAACCATTATGGTATCCCTAAAGCTATCATTAGTGATAGGAGATCAAGAGTGTTGAAATCGATAAAAAAATTCAAAGTTAATGGACATCGATTGAAGCAATATTTGGAGGACGAAACCTCAAATTGGATGGATGTCATTGATCTAGAATACCCCAGATAAATCAACTTGTTACATCTAGCTAACGACGTAAAATAAAGCGCTTCATGGGTGGTAACCCACATGTTTGTTTTACTATCACTTTGCTAGTTTTTCTTTTTAATGTTGGAGTCAAGCCAGAAGAGAATGAACCCCAGATGTTGCAATTAAAATTGTCAAATATGATGAACGAATAAAACAAAAGATATCAAGAATTGCAAAACAACAATTGACACCTATAAATTTAATGTTTATAATCGAACAAATCATGCTTTAAAAAAAGTACGCAGGGGCGGTGCATATCATGCACGAGTCTTGCCAGCCTCCATAATGAAATATACTGAGCATGGATGATGAGTGTGAAAACACTCATATTTTTCTAAGTTAATTGCTTTGTTTTAGGTATATTTTGTGTCGTTACTTTGTGTCTTATGTTTAGTTTAGTTCTTGGAACAATGGTACTGCTGTTTGTTTATTTTTTACCACAGATTTGATCAAGAAAAGATGTTTTGCACGTGTTATGAAAAGCGATCAAAGTTGTGAAGACCCCTTTATGAAGTGTTTCGACGAATCATGAAGACATTGGGGCTAAACGATGCAATTGTTGTTGTTTTCTAAGCTTAAAAATATTTTAGAGATGTATTACGAGCAATAGAAGAAGTTTGGATGAGTTTCGAAGCAAAACAGGATGAATTAAAGGTGTTCTGTGCTGGTCACAGGAGTGATAAGCTTGTCAGGGGCGTGACGGACGGACTGGAGGAAAGCTGTGCCTATGACAACTATCACGGGCATGGCAGCCTACGGGCATCACGCAAAGATTCTGATAATTTATTTTACCCGAAATTCAGATTTTTCACCTTATATTTTTTTTGTTATTTGTTTTCCTATAACTAAAGAAGTTATATCGACGTTATTTACGTAACTTTATAAGCATTTGATAGATCTTAGACCTCAAAGGCTTAGGGTGTCTCATAGACTTTCTACTTTGCTCACAGATTTCTCGAGTTGTAACTCAATTGGCGATTCAAAGACTACTCTGATTGTTGTTCTTCAATTAAGTATAGACCTTTATCTCTCTCTTTTGATGATGTATTCAATGCTTGTTATTTCAACCATGTTTATGACGTTGTTTAACTCAATCATGAGTGAGTAGATCTTTGGTAAGAGACTTAATAATGAAGTTCTAATAAAGGGATAATGAGATTATGGACTTAACATGATTGAAACGAGATTTGTTCATGCTATGATTGCCGTAAAACGTTTAACTTTATCAAGTTAACAACTAATACAACTTGGATTGATCACCTAGGTTATGTTAGAGTGTTAATGATGCTATCGACACATTCTCATTTGGTCATATTAGTAGCATCTAATCAAAGTGATACATTCTTTTTTGATCATATTAGTAGCAACTAATCAAGTTTTGATACATTCTTTTTTGGTCATTACATGATTAGAATCTTTTGTATGTGAATTGATAAAAAAGAAGAAGGTATTTTTCTATTAATTCATGTTTGGTTTGTTCCTTATTGGATTCAACCTTATTAGTTTGGCATATACATTCTCTTTTGGCATGTTAGGTTAGTTCGGTCAAGTTGATTATACATTGTCTTTTGGTAATCGACATTCTAGACAACGTAATATAAGACATCCTTTTATTACAATCAAACCAATCATTAACGTATCAGAACTACAATCAACCAATGATTAATAGCTAGGTTAAGATGGAGTTATGAAAGTTTTCAACCTTTATTTCCAATAGTTTACAACCTAATTCAATTTCTATAGCAATTTAGTTAGTTTAATTAGGATTTAATTCATTTAATCTATAAAATCCCATAATCTTAGTTTTCGTAATTTTAATAGTTCTTAAACATGACTAAAAAAAAATATTATGACCATTTCTGTGGGTTCGATCCTTACTTCTACTATTGTATTAATTTTAATATTTTTAGAATATAAGTAAATCTATATAAATTCTAATTTGATGTATATACTACAGGACATATCAAAATTTTAGAGTCATTGCCAAGGATGGTAACAGTGTCAAATTAGTGATTTAAATTTATTTATCGGTTAGTGTTATTCTAATTTGGTGGTTTTTTATTTTTATTTATTTATATTCATATTATTATATAGGCATTGCATCTTCAATAGTGTATGAAATCGAGGAGTGAATAAATATTACATGAAAAGGTAAGGAATATTATTCAAGACTTTGAATCTAGAGAATCTGAACACTTTTCCCCCTAGTCAAACAACAACTCCCTCATCTTCATATTCAAACATCAACAAAGTAGATATTCCCCTATTAAATTTAGAAACTTAGATATGGCAGAAAACGCAAATAATATACCTCTTAATCTCGATGTTGAAGCTAATGCAATCATGTTAAGAAGTGAAAAGAGTTGAAGGAGCTTGAAAGAGCAAAAGCAAAGAAAGTTGAACTTGAATTAGAGATCAATCCAAGCAATGATTTCTAACAAAACTGGAAATGATTGAAACAATCCAGAAATTTTAAAATGAACTCAAGAATAGGAAAACAATTCGAATGCTATTTATCCTAGTCGATTGACCAAGGATAAGAAATCAGACGCTGAAAAGATCTTTCTTGAACTCTTCAAGAAAGTGGAAGTGAATATTTCTCTATTAGAGGCAATTAAACAAGTTCCTCGATATGCAAGATTTCTAAAGGAACTTTGCACTAATAGAAAGAAGTTTAAAGGTAATGAATGTGTTACAGTTGGAGAGAATTTTTCAGCTATTTTATAGAAGAAACATCCCCAAAAATAAAAAGATCCAGGAATGTTCACAATTCTATGTGTTATTGGAAATGGTGAAATAGCAATATGTATGCTAGATTTAAGAGTATCGATCAATGTAATGCCATTATCAATCTATAACTCCTTAAATCTTAGACCATTAAAACCCACAAGAGTTGTAATATAACTTACTGATAGATCAGTTGCATATCCTGAAGGTCTTGTTAAAGATATTCTTGTAAAGGTTAATGATTTGGTTTTTCCAGCATGTTTTTATGTGCTCAAAATGGAGGATAGCCATGGCAGCCTTCCTTATCAACGCCTATCTTTCTAGGATGACCATTCTTCAGAACAGCCAATATGAAAATAGATGTAAACGATGAAACTCTTTCCATGGTGTTTGATGTAGAGATGATAACCTTCAAAATCTATAATGCTATGAAACATCCCTCTAATGAAGTCCATTCTGTCCACATGATTGATTCAATTGACTTATTCACTTCTTTGGAAGAAGAAATGTTTGAGTTCAACAATGAAGAATTTCTCAAAGCAACCTTGAATCTCAACATAAATGAACATGAATCAACGGAGTACAATCTTGAAAATCTAGAAGAAGAATTAAACCAACTTGAGAAAGAAATATATGTTTTTACTGAATATGAACATCGACCATACATTCTAGAGCTAACATTTAATCATGAGAAAATGATATTGTCAGTAGTCAATCCTCCCAAACTGGATTTTAAACCACTACCTCCACATTCAAAATATGCATATTTGGGTGATGGAGAAACATTGCCAGTAATAATTTCCAGCAAACTAACTCTTAATGAAGAAGAGAAGTTAGTCAATGTCCTAAAAGCATATAAAAGAGTTATTGGATAGACGATTGCTGATATCAAAGGGATAAGCCCTTTCACTTATATGCATAGAATCTATTTGGAAGAAAAGTCCAAACCATCAAGGGAATCTAAACGCCATTTGAACCCTCATATGATGAAAGTAATAAAAAATGAGATTCTAAAGCTCTTAGATGATGGAGTTATATACTCAATCACTGATTCTGAATAGGTAAGTCCAATTCATAATGTTCCAAAGAAAACTTGAATGACTATAGTTGAAAATCCTGATGGTAAAATGATAGCAACTCAAGTCCAAAATGGATCGAGAGTGTGTATTAATGTCCTTAAAGCAAATAAGAGAGTTATCGGATGGACGATTGCTGATATTCAAAGGGATAAGCCCTTCCACTTGTATCCATAGAATCTATTTAGAAGAAAATTCCAAACCATCATGGAAATCTCAATGCCATTTGAACCCTTCTATGATGAAAGTAATAAAAATGAGATTCTAAAGCTCTTAAATGATAGAGTTATATACCCAATCACTGATTCTGAATAAGCAAGTCCAACTCATGTAGTTCGAAAGAAAACTGGAATGACTATAGTTGAAAATCCTAATGGTAAAATGATAGAAACTCGCGTTCAAAATGGATGGAGAGTGTGTATTGATTATAGGAAGCTCAATGCTTCTATAAGAAAATATCACTTTTTATTACCATTCATGGATCAAATGCTTGAACGTTTGGTTAGTCAATCACATTATTGCTTTCTCGATGGTTATTCTGGACACAATCAAATCTATATTGCTCCAGAAGAGCGAGATAAAATCACTTTTACATGTCCATTTGGGACGTTCGCTTATCGAAGAATGCCTTTCGGTTTGTGCAATACCCTAGCTACGCTTCAAAGATATATGATGTCAATTTTTTCTAACTATATTAATCACATCATTGAAGTGTTCATGGATGACTTTTCTATTTATGGAGATTCTTTTGAATATTTTCTTAAGAATCTAGAACTTGTACTTAATAGATGTATTGAAACTAATCTGGTGCTTAACTTTGAAAAATACCATTTCATGGTGAAACAAGGTATAGTTTTAGGTCATGTAGTCTTAGCAAGGGGACTTGAAGTTGACCAAGTTAAGGTTGAAGATATTCGCTCACTCCCTTGTCCTACATCTGTTAGAGAAGTACGAGCTTTTCTCGGTCATACGGGGTTTTACCTCAGATTCATCAAGAAACTTCTCAAAGTTAGCATAACTAATGTGTAAACTTTTGCAAAAAGACGTTGTCTTTTACTTCGATGATGATTGCAAAGCTACCTTTGATGCTTTGAAAGAAAAGTTAATTACATCTCCAATTCTCCAACCTCCAAGTTGGAACTTGCAATTTGAAATCATGGGTGATGCAAGTGATAAAGCTGTAGGGGCAGTTCTTAGACAACGGGTAGGCCGTATTCCTCACGTGATTTATTAGGCCTCTCGTATATTGGTTGATGCACAATGCAACTATATAACAACAGAAAAGGAGTTGTACGCTATAGTCTTTGTCCTAGAAAAATTTTGTTCCAATCTTCTTGGAACAAAAATCATTATTTTTTCAGATCATGCACCATTGAAGTACCTATTGATGGACAAAGAGTCTAAACCTAGACTATCGTAGGATATTCTGAGAAAACATGTGTCTAATCATGAGACACAATCTATGCCGAGATTCTGCCATACCTTCGAAAGTGGTGGTCATTTTGGTTTAAAGAGAACGAAACATAAAGTTATTGGAAAGTGGATTCTATTGGTCTTCATTGAACAAGGATTCATTTGAATTTGTTAAATTATGTCCAGAATGCCAAAGAACTAGAAACATTTCTAAAAGAGATCTAATTCCTCTAAAGTCTATATACGTGTGTCAAATTTTCGATGTATAGGGCATTGATTTCATTGGACCATCCCACCATCATTTGGAAATGTTTATATTCTACTTGCGGTAGAGTTTGTCTCCAAATGGGTTGAAGCCTGAGCAACTCGAACTGATGATGAAAACGTTATCGTTGACTTTGTTCACACCCAAATATTTAACCGTTATGGTATCCTTAAAGCTATCATTAGTGATAGGGGTACTCATTTTTGTAATAGGGTGGTGAAATATGTAAAGAACCAAAAAATTTAAGATAATTTATTATTGAACGTCATAATTGATTTGACAAGGATCTAAAATTTATTTGTTAAAATCACGATAAAACTATGATAACTATGGATAAATTAAATCCCGTCATTCAAATTTATGGGAATTTTTTCAAATTCTCACTTCTCTCCACTTTACCCAACTTCTTCCACTCACTCCCACTTCTCCTAACCATCTCCACCACCATGGCACATCACCTCACTTTAGTCCATCTTCATAATCTTAACTTCTCTTCCTTTCCATCTTCTTCTCCCTTCTCTATACTAAACATACATGGAGGAAACCAAAAGAAAGGAGCAAGATGGGCAAAGCTCGACCTCTTCATCAAACACCTCTCATGGTTCAAACCATCATTCGTTGGAGCTCATCATTATCATAAACGATCATGCTAAATGAAGGTGAGCATCACTTGTTTGATCTTGTCTCGACATAGATTTGGAATCATAACTTGTATGAACAAAAAAACATTAAGAAACCATGAATGAAGAAAAATCAATTTTTTGAGATTCTGGTCAGCATAATATACAAGATTAGAAATTTCATTAAAAATGATAGGCTCATTGATAAATTTTGATTTTTAATATATGTTGAAAACTCATAGGTTTAATTTTTAGTGAAGTTTATAGATCATTATTTAGAGTTGTGAATCTCAAAATATAAATCAAAAATTGCAGATATGTTAACTTGTACAAACTGGTTACAAGGATCACTTTATGACTTGATCTAAAATTAGAAAGAAAGAGTTAGAAAACAGCTTATAAAACTCATATTGGAATGTCCCCGTATCACATGCTTTACGGCAAAGCATGTCACCTTTCAATAGAACTCGAACATAGAGCCTTTTGGGTGATTAAAAATTGTAACATGGACTATGAACAAAGTTCAAAACAATGAAAGTTAAACCTTCAAGAACTGGAATAATTAAGGAACGATGCATATGAAAGATTGAGAATTTATAAAGAGAAAGCAAAACTGTATCATGACAAAATACTAAGCAAGAAATCATTTCGAACGGGTGATAAAGTTTTACTCTTTAATTCTTGAGTTAAATTATTCCATGAAAAACTTCGTTCTCGATGGAAAGGTCAATTTAAAGTTATTAAAGTCTATGATTATGAAACGGTAGAAATAAAGAGTAACTAAACTGGAAAAATATTCAAAGTTAACGGACATAGATTGAAACAATATTCTAGGGAGAAAGTTCAAAATGGATGGATGTTGTCAAACTGGAATTTCCATAATAAATCAATTCCATTATGTCAAGCTAACGACATAAAACAAAGCGCTTCATGGGAGCATGTTTTTAATTTTATCGAGTTGGATAGTTGTAACGTTAAATTGAGTCCAAAGAGATCAAACCCAAGACATTTTTCATTAAAAATGGTTAATGCAATGAACAAAACGATGAAACATGTTAAAAGAAGGCAAAACAATAATCATACAAGAGAACAATTGATATAAAGCAAAAAAACATTGAGTTCTGGGAAATGAAGCCCGCACGGGCAATGCCAAGTCCCCAACTGAAACTCTCTAAGCATGGGATAGGGAACCTCATGCGCTCGCAAAAACTGACATACTAAACACAAACTCAAACATGTTTTCTTCATCTCATACTCATACAAACACATGAAAATCACCGCCAAATCTCCTAAAACCCTTATTTCATAACCAAATCCGACGCACAAGGACTCGAATTGAAGCTTGAGATAGATCTCACATTTTCCCATCAATGAAACAACCAATTGTGCATGGATTTTTCAAAATCTTCATAAAATCGAATGAAGGTGATTTTCAAAAATCCTAACAATTTCTTAATTTAATCACTTCTAATGCACAATTAAAACCTTAAAATGGATTCCCTATGTTGTTGCGAGCATGTGGATATGTTGGTTGCATGATTTGATGCAGTTTGGGAGACTTTGATTTTTCGAGTTATTATGGATTCGTGAAAATGTTCATTTTGGTCGTTTTGGATGCAATGAATGATTAGAACATGTTACAGTATGCTAGTGGATCATGAATGGATATTAGGAACATGTTAGATTAATGAGTGAATATGTATGAAGTGTTTTTGCGAATTATGATCGTATTTCGATAGTTTGTTTTTTTGTATGATTCTGATTAATATATTCCATTATAAATGATTGAATTTGTGATAGAGAATCGTGAATTGAGATTGTTTATGATAAAGGAGGATTTTTGATGCATCACGAAGGAGTCGAGGGTGTGCCTCAGCTCGGGGGAAAATGTATGAAATGTTGAGTTTTGTGTTGTTTTATTGTTTGTTTGCAGATGTCGCACAAGGAATTAAGACCTAAGCATAGCCGTGTTCCTAAGGTGTCAATGTCACCTAAGCCACTATCCGAACAGCCTAATGAGCATGGAATCGATTTCCAGACAGGAGACCAAGGAGATATATGAGAGGCTCAAGAGTAGACGTATGCTGAAGACGAGATACTTGGACCCACCTATCCTTACCACCTTAGGCTTGAAGGATGACACTGACGCCCTTCTGAAGGGGCTACATACGGAGAAGTTTGCCTACAACAAGTGGTCAGCCTATGAGAGGGTCATGTTAGAGTTCTTGAGTACCCTGGAGCTGATTACCACATGCAAGAAGAAGGAGGATAAGGTGGTGTTTCATTCGGTTTTTCCATGGAGGCATATCTTATGAGAAGAACATGGCATGGGTAAACCGTGTATACGGTTTCAGAGCTAGAGGACCTCAGGTGGAGCCACCAGAGTTCACCAGGGCTATGGGATCAGACCGGCCTTAAGATCTTGGAGATCTGACCGGCCTTAAGACATCTGTTGTCTACAATCCAGTAATCTGGTATGTGCATCGTGTTTTGGCACTTATAGTTTTTGGCCATTATGCCACAGTAGGTGGTCTTCGGAGTGAGGAGTGCATGTTGCTTTAGACGACGTATAGCAGGTTTAGAGTTGATGTGGCATCGCACATGGTTCGCCACTGGATGTTACATTCTATTAGTGCTTATAGAACCATCAGTTTTGAGGGTATGTTGACTTCTATTGCTCATATGGTTGGGATAAACTTGTCTGCACTCAGTCCTTTTCCTGATGACATCCCCATCATCGACTTATCATATGTGACTTTGATAGACAAATTTGATCTCCATTGAGAGAGCTTACTATCAGAAGTTCAATGGGAACACAGGGACACGTCTTCGGCTTCTAAGTGATCTTATCAGCATCTCTGACCGGGTTGGCTGGCGCTTCCCAGCTTTTCGTCTTAAACCGGCGAAGAAACCCCATGTTTCCTGGAGATTAGCTTGTGATGAGTAGATCAAGCAATTCAAAAAGAGATATGCAATCATGTTTTCCTTAGAAAAATTTAGATCATATTTATGAGAAGAACATGGCATAGGTAAACCGTGTAAACGGTTTCAGAGCTAGAGGACCTCAGGTGGAGCCACCAGAGTTCACGAGGGCTATGGGATGAGACCGGCCTTAAGATCTTGGAGATCTGACCGGCCTTAAGAGATCTGTTTTCTACAATCCAGTAATCTGGTATGTGCATCGTGTTTTGGCACTTATAGTTTTTGGTCGTTATGCCACAGTAGGTGGTCTTCGGAGTGAGGAGTGCATGTTGCTTTAGACGACGTATAGCAGGTTTAGAGTTGATGTGGCATCGCACATGGTTCGCCACTGGATGTTACATTCTATTAGTGCTTATGGAACCATCAGTTTTGAGGGTATGTTGACTTCTATTGCTCATATGGTTGGGATAAACTTGTCTGCACTCAGTCCTTTTCCTGATGACATCCCCATCATCGACTTATCATATGTGACTTTGATAGACAAATTTGATCTCCATTGAGAGAGCTTACTATCAGAAGTTCAATGGGAACACAGGGACACGTCTTCGGCTTCTAAGTGATCTTATCAGCATCTCTGACCGGGTTGGCTGGCGCTTCCCAGCTTTTCGTCTTAAACCGGCGAAGAAACCCCATGTTTCCTGGAGATTAGCTTGTGATGAGTAGATCATGCGACTCAAAAAGAGATATGCAATCATTTTTTCCTTAGAAAAATTTAGATCATATTTATTGGGCACAAAAGTGATTGTTTTCTCAGATCACGCTACATTGAAATACTTACTCATGAAAAAGGAGTCAAAACCGAGGCTTTTGTGTTAGGTTCTCCTTTTACAAGAGTTTGATATTAAGATCAGAGATAAGAAAGACGCTGAAAATTATATGGCAATTCATTTGAGTCGAATAATAAATGATAAAGATATTTTAACAATTTCAAAAATGTTCCTAGATATTTATACTTAGTTTATGGCTTTCATCCTTGGTATGTTGATTTAGTGAGTTATTTGGTGATAAAGAAATTGCCTACGGATATTTTTAGGCACCACAAAAATAAAATCAAGAGTGATGTCAAATATTAGGTCTCGGAAGATCTATATTTGCTTTAATTTTGCTAAGATGGTGTGATTATGCGATGTGTGCCTGATAATGAAATTCCATCAATCTTAGAGCATTTCCATGCCTATAAAGTTGGCGGGTATTTTGGAGCAAGACGAACTGCGCACAAATTCCTAGAATGTGGATTTTTTTTTTGCCTACTTTGAATAAGGATATCTATGAACTATGCAAAGATGTGATAGATGCCAAAGGATGGAGAATATTTCAAAGAGAGATTGACACGTCCGTCGCAATGTGTGCAAATTATATCCTAAATATGTCACGCAATAGCAAGATATTAAATTAATACAGTAGGAGTAAGTCAAAGTCCATCCCACAAGAAATGAGTTTACTAATGTACTAAAAGTGATTCTGAACAAGAAAAAATGGGCTTTTGAGGTTGGTGTTTTAAACTAAACTAAACTAAACAAAAAAGATAAACGAGTTCATAAAGATGAAAAAAAGGTATCGTGACTAATATATAGTGTTTAGATTGGATTTCTTCATCGATCGTATTTTTTTTCTTACTTAATCATGTTTGTGAATGTTGTAACGAAGTGAAACTGATAGGAATATACAGTCTCTCCACTTGTATAGAAATGGATGAACAAAACTTAAGAGTAATAGTCATGATGTTGTTAGTGTGCTTAAGTTGAAAATTAGATAGGTAGCTGCTGTCCAGGTCAGATGCTGGAGAGCAGATGACCACAGATGGAGAGCATTGTGTGGGCAACCAAATACAGACTATTATAGAGAATTTCGGCTAAAAAAGTAAGACATACATGGGCAACAAAAGACCTGCAAATGCTTCAGGATCTAGGATTGAACTTGCAAACGAGGATTAACACAACAATGCATGGATTGCATCAGATCTGGAAGCATACGAGATTGCAGCAGAGATTGAGTGCAGACGATGTCTCAACAGTAGTGAGTGCAAACTAAGGTGCAACAGTTTGAAATACAGCAGAGATGGTTGCTGAGGTTGGGTCAGAGGTCTCAGGGATTTGAGGTTCAAAATGTAACAGTATGAGGATCTGAAAAATGTGAGGTATTAATATCAGTTGAGGTTTACATATGATCAGCTGTCACATAAGATCCTGTACACAAGTCACGTATTCATTTTCTCAGCCTATAAAAGAGTATCGAAGAAGCTCAATGAGTAAGCAGAATGAGAGATTTAAAACGTACAAACAGTGTGCAATAATTACTGTTGGCCAATCGAGCTAGGTCATGAACACGAGTTTAGTAGTATATCCGTCACACTGGCAATCAGGATATGTTGCTTTGCCTTATAGAGTGAATGTAACGCCCCGGGATTCCCTGTCCAAGACCTGCTAAACACGTGGCGTTACCGCCGCTCCAAAGTTTCCTTCGAAGCAAGGCGACAGGAATACAAGGGGTTTAAGTATCAGAAACATAGGATCTAGAAATAAATATCCAACTTACATCGTCTAGAATTACATAAAAATCGTACTCCGAAAATATAAGCGAAATGGTACAGCAAGTCGAAACTAATCATCTTCGCTATGTAACGGTTCCCTCCACGATCCTTTATTACCTGAAACGAATATGTAACCGTGAGCTTGAAAGCCCAGTAACACAGGATACACATCCATCTCAGGGGTCTGGCATGCTTATTATATCATGCATTTCCCATGCGC
>LIEC01012388.1:0-48664 GCA_001925005.1 Drosera capensis
CCTCCTCGAACGGCATCGTCTCAATATCGTAAAATTGTTCGATCCCGGCAACAACTGTGAAGTACTTATCAGGTACACAGTCGAGTAGCTTTTTGACTAGTGCGTCATCACCAAGATCTGCGCCAAGGCTGGAAAACCTGCTGGACATGCCGCTGAGTTTTCCGGCGAACTCGTCAATGGACTCCTGTTCTGACATCCGCTAGGCATCAAATTCACTCTTTAATGTCTGCAACCGAGCCTTCTTTACTCGATCGGCACCCAGATACCTCGTCTTGAGGCTCTCCCAAATTTCATTCGCTGTCTTTTTCTTCGCAATCTGAAGAAGAACATCTTCGGGAATTGCTTGGAGGATGTATGCACGCGCCTTTTTATCCTTTCTTGGATTGACTTCATCATCCTCCGCTGGTTCGACTGCCTCCCAAACTTCCTGGGCATCTAGGATCGCCTCCATTTTAATTGCCCATACCGTGTAGTTGAAGGAGTTCAGCATCGGAAAATGATATGACATTCCGCCGCTCTCTTTTGACACCTGTTGGGGAATAATGGACATTTTTCCTTTTTCCAAAAAAAAAATAAAATTATTTTTCTTAAAAAAAAACGTTTTTTTTTAAATCTCTCCTTCTTTTTAAATATCTTTTCTTTTTTTTAAAAAAAAAAATCCCTCAAAATCAAATCTTCATTTTGAATCTTTTTCTTTTTAAAAATATTTCTTAATTCCCAATATACCCCTTCATTTTTGACTTGATCAAAATTAGGGTTAACAAAATATGTGCTCTCCTCCCCGTTTTCCTTTCACGCGGCCGATGACTCCTCTTTCTTCCACTGCCTCCTTTCTCCCCAAATCTCTCACCTTCTTCCTCGCGAGCCTCCTCTTCTGCCTCCTCCTTCTTTCGCCCTTCTCCTTCAATTGATCCTCTGCAACGACGGAGTCCAAACAAACGATGTTGAGAGCGATCTGTTGATATGTGGCCGCGGCGTCGGGGCTAGATCTCGTGGCTACCTCTGTTGATTGCGGCTTACGTTGGCGGCCTACCCCGTAAGAGGCCGGATCTGGGATGGGGTTCGGGTTCGGGCCGCTGGCTGCGGTGTCCGAACCACTGGCTGAAGCTGCGGCTGGATCTGGTGGCTTCGTCCACCTCTGCCTAACGTCGGGCAGGTACGACCTCGGCAATTTCACACACCTCTCTTGCTCTGATACCAATTGTTGGTTTAGGATCTTGATGTGGTGTGTTTGAGGCAATTGATTTGTGGGAAAACCTTCCCGATTTTCTGATTTATGTATTATTGCTCTCTTGCCGAGGTACATTTCTAAGCATACAAATCTATGCTATATATAGGAAAACAAATTCTATGCGTTGCCTAACAAACACGTTTTTTTTCTTGGCCGGTGGAGATGAACAGTGGCCGGCGTTACTGTACAAACGTTTTTCTTGCTTTCCTTTGTCAAGATTATATCTAACAAGAGCGAGTGAGCGACAGAATTACAAGGACCTGGGAGTTTTCTCTAGCAATGCAGAAAGATAAACCTCGTCTTTCGATTTAGGAGAAACAACCCACTTGTGTTTCTTATACCTAAACTGCAAGAACAGATACATGTAGTCATCCAACACACTTCTATCACAATAGAACTTATCTATCCATAACAGGCCTCCTGGCCTGAGAACTCGATCCCAATCAAAGAGCATGAAATCAAGCAAAAGAAGGTCGATCCAGCCGTCCAAGAACATTTTCGTGTGGATCAAGTCCATTGTGTTGTCAAAGAATGGAAGCCGTTGATTTGGAGTTATGTACAGAGGAAGCAGACCTCGAAGGGCGATCATCTCGCTAAAAGGAGCCCCTAAGTTTATAGCAGTTGTTATGATGGTAACATTATGCTCTCTCATTCTTGCAGCAAAAGTTCCTGTTCCTACACTGTAGTCCAGGCCGATCCTGATCTCCCCCGGCTTGATATCTAGAACCTCAGGAAATGAGAAATCAGCTGAACTCGAGGTCTTGTTTACCCATTTGAGCTTTTCCTTACCCATGTCGAAGCATCCATTGCATCTTGAGTAACCCGGGTTCTTGCTCGACAAGCATTCAAAGTTCCTGCACTTGTAGTTGCTCCATCGGACATTCCTACTGTCCGGCAACTTCCACAGTGACACATTGATGGGATCAGGCCTCAGATAGAGCTTCGAGGCTCGTGTCAAGCAACGCCTTCGAGGTAAAGGATCACAGCCTCGAAGCATGAGATCCTGAGCAAGGTTCCAATCATCGTTGCAGTATGATGAAATGTCGTAGTCCATGTACTCTTCCAATTCTTTCTTCACAAGTACACAAGCGTGACCGATCGTATTGTAAACATCCTCCTTCCCAAACATATTGATCTTCCCGTTCCTGTTCTTTTTAGGAGTAATGTACTTGTGGATCTCCTCGTTCACGAAGTAGTTGATCAACGGGTCTTCCATCAGGGACGTGTTTTCCACCGCTTCAAATCTTGGCAACTGAATCTCCCTCAACGCCATATGAGCTTGATATAGCGGCTCCATGACATCTTTCTTCAAGTACTTCGTGAACTCGAGCTTGGAAACGGTACTCTTGCTAAGATCATCCTCGGCCTTCTCCATGTCCTCCACGGCCAACTCGAGCTTGTTCTGCAGACTCTCCATCTTATCGAGAACTTCATGCACACGCTCCGTCAACGCCTTGGCATCAAACCCCGCTGAAGTTTCGTCGATACCATACATGTATCGACAGATTTCTTCCTGGCGGAAGAAGAATCCATGGGAAGAGAGCTTCAATATGGTGATCAGACTCAATATGATCACAAATCCTCCCGTGAAAAATTGCAGGCAGCCCATTATGTTAGACATCTTGAACCTCAAAGTGCAATGTGTCAACATGATTGATATCCAATCTAAGCTGAACTAGTCTCAAACACTAAGAATCAAAAGGCTGGAAAGTTGTGGACTTTTGAGTGAGATTCAAAAACCTCATTAAACAGTGATTTCATTTCTTCACCACATAGGATGGCCTTTTCATTAAAAATTTAGATAGATGGGTAAAAAAAACATCTTGATGCAGTTCGATGCAAGAAAATGGAGATGATCGTGTGTGATATACAAAAAATCATTAAAAAAATTAGGGTTTTGGGATTCAGTTGAAGATCGAAACTAGTATGTGAATCGTATCAAAGAGGCTGAGAGGTGAAGATGGTGGGTGAATGTGGAGATGGGTTTGTTGAATCGAGATGATTGAGAGTGGGCGAGGCCGCCGCCGGTTGGGGCGGGGACCGGCGGAGGATTCTGGCTCTTGGCAAATCAAAGCCATCATGATGAGAGACGAAATTGTCGCATAAAAAACTAAATTCTGTGTTATGAGTTATGAGTGAGTTCGTGATATTAGTTTGTACATAGTACACTGTTATATGTTCATGTTCTTCTATGATATCGTATGAAGATATCTCGTTGGTGCTGGTGCTGAACCAACCATTATTTGTATTTTGATAATCAATTGATATGTTTATGAAATCAATTATGATAGTTATATGATTATTTTTTATTTATTAATTTTTTAATCGAATTCAGTTTATATTAACAATAAACTAATCAGAATACAACAGATATTCAAGCATCCTAACTGATTACATTCTCAATCCAGAAATATTGTTATAACAATTAAACTCCTACCAATTTTCTCACCCGCTGTTGCACACTTCTACTTTGATGTTGAAACACTCGCAGATTATGGTTTAAAATTTTAATACTTTTTGATAGCATGCCATATTATATATAGTTCAAAAATTATGGTGAACTAATGTCACCGATCGATTTCCATTGCTAAATCTCTATTTTTGTTTCCTATCTCTATCTCGTTAAGTCATATCCTCCCTGAACACACCAATATTGATAAATTGCTGATGGAGGACTGCATGAGCCTGCCCTTCATGCATACGTTCTTTGTCATAGTATTTTTTATAATAACTAGAGTACAATATTTTTTCATTCTAGACTCTAATTCAATAATATCTTATGCATATTTCTTTAATGATATAGAATTTGATATGCTAAATGTATAAAAAAAAATACTTTATTCTTCATAATTTATAAATTGATCAAATTGACATATGAGCATTTTCGGCTATCAAGACACTTATAAAACCAGACGGAGTGAGAATAGGTAAACGACAGAGCCGCCCATGATGAGAACATGTGAGCTCATCCGGGGAGATATCTAATGGCTCAGAGCCCAATAGTAATGTTAAGTCCAAATGAGTTGCATCCGTCCATTGAAGCTCAGCCCAACTCACTTTGTGATCTGATCTCAAGTAATCTTTGATTCTTGCAGACTTGTACTTTGGTTTACCATCAACAGCATGGAGATTCGAGTCTTAGAAATTGCGTGGTTTTTTCTTTCTTCAAGTAACGATAATTCAATGCATTTTCATTCTTACAAAAAAGCTTATCACTTTCGACCATTCTAAAGAAATTTATTCAAAAACTATAGTCAGGTTTTGAACTAAACAGTTCTATGAAAGCTTTGAATTTATCCTTCTTCCAGAGAAAGATGTATGTGTTACTGCATTTTGTTTTGCTCTCTCTTCTAGGCTGTTTTCGATTTTATTTTTCTTCTCGTTATGGAATACTAAGAATATACATTTTGCAAAATAATTGTTAGAAGATAGTATTCAAAGCATTTTCCATTATATATTTTAAGTTGTGTTATGCGTTAAAGAAGAAATAGGTATAGGTCAATGGCTCAAATTGACATCACCATTACATCATTCACTGAAACATATACCAACACACCGATTTTGCGATATTAAATACAACATAAATAATATTATCAGAGACATGAGACATATAAAAGCTTTTCTCTATTATTCATTAGGGTTTTCTTATCTCTTTAACTCATAAACATTCCCAAAACGTGGGTATATAGTCATGGGCTCTGTCTTCGCACCATCGGGAAATACGAGCTAAGGGTCGCAAGTGGAATCATCGAATCCAAGGCTACAAAACCATCTACTGCTGAACTGCTCGATGTGACATCTTAAGAAGCTTGATTCTTGTACGTTTCATAAAGAAGTTACACAATTAATCTTTTCGAAGATAAAATAAAATACAATAAATAACTAATATCGTAATTTTAAGAAATTTAGTACTCCATCCTTGTGTTATGTGACCCTATTTCTCGAGATGAAAAGCTCAATATACATGAATCGAAGCATTACTCGATCCCATTGACCCTAATACGATATCAGCAAGTCGTAGCATTAATCAGTAGAAACAGTTTATATAGCTTTGCTTTATTTTACTTTCGTGCTACATGCATTTCTCTTCTCAAAAATCCATCCCCGCAATACGCAAAACAAAAACACTTTGCTAATTTGCTTTGCCTTTGCGTTATGCGTTTTCTCTCTCCCCCTTCCCCTTCGAATACCCTCTCTTGCGCTTCACCCTTTCTCTCTCAATTCCAACCACCAAGCTGAATCAAATCCATTTCAAAGGTATTAATATATTTTCTCTTAACTCATATGATCCTGTTTCATATATGTTTGTTTCCTTGGTTTTTTTGTTTTGTCTCATGTCATGGTTTCGATTAGCAGGTTTGCTTGTTCATTCATACAATAAAGGTCCAATTTTCAAGTTAATAGACTCGAAACTTGAGTGCCCATTTGCGAGAAGTTTGTGTATAGACGTGGGATTCTTGGATTTGATGAACAGGAAGAGAGGTTGTTAGTCAACCACATCATCATCATATTGTTCATGTTAAATTGTTTCTCGTGTGCTGGACTTGGATAATTTGTTGTTGATGTCATCGTCCATTGTGGTGTGTCTTTCAATTTGTGTTTTCTATGTTTGTTATTTGGTATCTGTAACCTAATGGGTCATCTCATAGGGTGTCTTGTTCGTGGTATAATGCTGAAATATTCGCGAGATTCGGGGTTTGTTTTTATGCGTTGTGCTTGAATTGTTGATCTTCTCTGTCAACCCAGTTGTGACAATTCTTTGAGGGTCTATGTCATGTGCTTTCTGGTAATGATCTTGTTGCTCTAGGTATTTGATTGTTGGTGGCTTTGGTGAAATCGGGGTGAGAACGGATCTTGTATGAAATTGAGTTAACTGTTTGAATAGGGTAGTGCATCTGAAGGGATTTTTTTTGTTGTGGAGAGAATCTGATATTGGGATCTTGGAGCTGTTGCTGTATTGGCAGTTAGCATCGGTTATGCCTGCATAAGATTGGATTGTGCCGGAGAAGACTGCAAGCTGAGCTCTATTCACAATCTGGTTGAACTTCGATTAGGGATAGATGGGAACAAATTGATTTTCAGCTTTCTCGTATGGTTCTTTTTTTATTTTTAAGCTTTATTCTTGATTTATTGTTCTCTTGTATTGGCCACTGGGGATTGATAGGGGAACTTGGTCATTCTTGAGCTATCGAGTACTAAGCTTAGATCTTAGCGGCTTTTCATCATCTTTCGCCTAGGGTTTAACTATGAAACCAGCTATCTAATTCTAATAATATTTTTTTTTCGGTCTCAACCTCCATTCTCATTCATTTATGATGTGACTTAAGACCTCTAGATGGTCATGGTTTGAGCTATGGAGCATGCTTGAGAGCATTCGATACTTGAAGGAATCATCTTTGTATGCGGCATGAGTTTGAACATTCTACTTTAGTTTTGGGTTTGGGGTATCAGTATAGATACAAATTGTTTCAGGAAGTCTATAAATCATCCTAGGTGGATTTATTTTGTTTTCAGACTCCCATCTTGGTCTAGTATTGTAGTTTGATATTTTTCTGAAGGTTTCCTATACTAAGTAGTTCTTGCCACAGCACATAAGCATGTATGTGCTTGCTGGTAATAGCAAACAGATGATCGTAGCCACTTCATTTGGGGTCTCAGATGGTAAGCATCTCAGTTCCCAGTTGGAGGTAGGTAAGGGGTTTTTTAAAAAAAAACTATAGGTTGAGGAAAATTTGGAGCAAATTCACGAGAATGGTCGACCAGGCTTTCTGGAAATATTTGATGGTTGATTCTAAACGTGATCTCCTGTTCCTATGGTTTCAGACTTTTACCTATTGGCTTATGGATTGCTTAATTTTTGTTGGTCTCTTTAATTTGTTCTTGCAATGTTGGAATTGCCGCTCAAGATCATCATTGCTTCATACATTGATTTTTTATTCTTTAAAATGTATCTTACAGATGGACTCTCTTCACGGTGAAGATGAACAAAGTTCAGGCGAAACACATTTGCGAGATGTGCTTTCTTTGGAATCTCCTGATACCAGTCATATCTTGGAAGAGCCACTTGTATCTCCACGAATCGGCGAAGAATATCAGGCCGAAATCCCTCAGTTGTTGACAGAATCTGAGCGACTTCAACTTTTATCTAATCCAGCTGAGCCTCCAACGACCATTGATGTTTCCCATTCTTTCTTGATGGGACTACCGGTACCAATTACATGGATCAAGGAGGTCAAAACCAGTAGTGATGAACAAGTTGGAGTCAGTGACGACCCAACTGATGATGCGGCACACTCAAATGAGCAAGTGAATCTTGTCAATGATACAAAGAAGCATCAAAATTTCAAGGATGATGCCTCAAACCAGTTGTATGAAACCAGCGGTTGCTTCCCTATTCCTGGTTTGCCGACAGGATCCTGGAGTGAATTTGAAATTGATTGTTTTGTTCTTGGTCTGTATATCTTCGGGAAGAACCTGCTTCAAGTGGGAAGATTCATAGATAGCAAAGATATGGGGCAAATCCTGTCATTCTACTACGGAAAGTTTTACAGGTCGCCTAGTTACTGCAGATGGTCAGATTGCAGGAAGATGAGTAGCAGGAAGAGTGTAGTTGGGCAGAAGCTGGTTTCGGGTGGTAGACAGCAAGAACTCTTCTCTCGCTTGCTTCCCCGCCTATCAGAGGAATCCAAAACAACCTTGCAGGAGGTGACATGAAACTTGTATTTTGGACCTTGTTATCTATCATCAGTTGGATTATGTGAATAAGTTTGGCGAAGTACATTTATTTAGTTAAGCATAGTACATTTATTAAGCGTTGCAAGCACCCATACTTATTGTACATGTGCATTTCGCCTAAAAATGAGATGGTTTTTTTTTTTTGTTGGCTTTGTCAATCAGTAATGAATGAAGTTATACTAATTTTTGCGATTTTCTTACAGGCATCCAAGGCATATGCAGAGGGAAAAACTTTATTGGAAGAGTATGTCTCCAGTTTGAAGAGCATGGTTGGCCTCCATGCTCTAGTAGATGCAGTTGGAATTGGAAAAGGGAAGGACGATCTGACCACACTAGCCATAGAGACTTCAAGGACCGCAAGGACTTCCACTTCACGCCCTGAGCTACCTTCTGGCAAGGATTTTACTTCCCTGTCATGTTCGGAAATAGTTGAGTTTCTGACAGGAGGCAGTCGGCTTAGCAAAGCTCGATCAAACGATCTTTTCTGGGAAGCCATTTGGCCTCGTCTGTTAGCTAAAGGATGGCAATCCGAGGGCTACAAGGGCTGCAAGAGCGGTTTGGTTTTTCTTATGCCCGGTGTGAAGAAGTTCTCCAGGAGGAAACTTGTGAAAGGGGATCAGTACTTTGATTCAGTCAGTGATGTTTTAGGTAGAGTCACGTCAGAGCCACAACTCTTTGAGTTGGATGATGGGGAAGCTGAAGGTAATGCGTCAAAGGTTGAAAATGGGCGTGCAAACGGAGCTACATCTTCTTCTGATGATGATAATGCTTCTGGCCATAAACGCCACCGTTATCTCAAACCTCGAGTTAGCAGTACTGCAAACCTTATGATGTTCACTGTAGTCGACACCAGCTCAGGATTTACAGAGAACCCGTTCAAGATTCGGGAGCTAAGGAGCTTACCCCTTCAACCAAAAAGACCCGTTGGCGTGAAAAAACAGTCCGCAGTGATAAACGAGAGTTTGTTAACAAAATCAGCTGAGGAACCAGTAACCGCGGATGCTCCACTGAGTGACATGAATGCAAATGGTGTTAATGCAAACCATAGTGCAGACTTGGCAAAAGAGGAGCTTGAAGCCAGTAAAATAGCAAGTGATAGCCCAAAACCCTTGGATGGATTACCTAAAAGCCTTACGTGTCAGGAGTCAGGTCTTTCTCAGGGCCAGCCGTCAAGGACCATAAAGCATCAGTTCAGCCGTCGGCCTAAGGTGGATCGCCCAAGCTCGTTATTCCCTGTCCTTAAAAAACGAAAGGTACTTGATTGTACTATTGCATGTGCCATGAGTTCTGCTGGAGAAGAACCGGAAGTTACTTTGAGCTCATGTGCTCAGGAGAGTACAGTCGCTTCAATAGCTGACCCTGTCACAGAAACGCTGCTGAGCTCGATAGCTGCTGATAATTCAGTAGAGAAAAGCCAACAGAGTGCTGTAATAAATACTTCCGATGAACATGATGACAAACCAGCAGCACTGGATTCAGATAACTGGAACGAACCCAATCCAGTCAAGGTCAAGCCGGAGACTGAAATGCAGATAAAAGTGGAAGCAGAAAGCAACGACGGCAGCGAAAGTCATCCAGTGTCATCTGAACCTGTTGGAGCTACAGAACAGGAGCCTGCTGTCAGTGGTAGAAGGCAAAGCACTAGAACTCGACCCCCGACCACTAAAATTCGGGAAGCTCTTGAATTAGGACTCCTGAGCCCAAAGCAAACCAGGAAGCGCCAGCACACTTGGTCCACAGAGGATGAGAAGCCAAGGCTTTCTACTCGACTTCGTCGTGTAAGAAAGACCCTATCTCCAAATTCCAGTGCTGATGAAGGCACTGCCAATTCCATGGTCAATGGATGTGACAAGGCTTCTGATAGCATGGCCCATATTCTCAGCCACAAATCAAGTCGTCCTATTATACTTAAAGTAAGAAGCTCCGTACCTACAAATTGTGCTGTAGGTGAAGGAACTGAACCAGATGGCAGCGACCATGGCATGAAACGAGCATTTAATCACAGAACGATTCCTGATGGAAACCATGTAAGGAAAACTGGGTCTGTGAATAGCATAAGACCATGTGGTCAAGAACTGGTAAGCAATTCTGGCTCCGGCAACAGCTTCATTGATGGAAGTACAGAATGCAGAGAGAATGGAGTTTCTGGGGTCTGCAACAGCATGGCACGAACTGTTGACTACAAACCAAAACTTTCCTATCGTTTCATAGTAAGAAATGCCGAGGCTGCAAAATGCAATGTTGGTGAAAACGCTGAATCCAGGGGCAGTAGCAATGTCACGGTATCTGCTAACCTGGCGCAAAATGTTGATAAAAAATCGTGGCCTTATGTTATGCTACATGTAAGCAATTCAGATTCTGAAAAATGCCGCTTAGGTGAAGATGAGAGAACCAATGACAGTGGGCGCTCAGGCCAACTACGTGCACTGAAAATGGAATCTACAGATTTTAATGCTGGAGGAGTTACTGAATCTGAAGGAAACAGACACGAAAGGGTGCCGAGCATCATAAGAAAAAAATCTAAACATAAGCTTTCTGGTCGATCCGACATCAGAAGAACAGACTCAGCGAATCACAGTGCAGGTGAAGGAACTGAATCAAGAACGGTTTTTAATAGCATGATGCAAGCTCTGAGCAATCCTCTCATTCATGCTAACCAGCAAGTGGCTCGTGAGCTCTTGGAATTTGCTAGGCCTTCCAAGCATTCAAAAACTCAATCAGGTGAGTGTTGCTTAATCTAAGCTTCTGTGTTCAACATTGTCTAATTTGAGATTGAACTGGGAACCGCTCTCCTGTTTGATTAAATGTGATTTGTGTTCTCCTGTTGATAGATGTATCAATAATGCTGAATGCTCATGATAATATCCCGTCTGTTGAAGTAAATAATTCGACCTTTGGGGACATGGCAAGTCCTTCAAGATCTAGAACGGCGATGGAAGGCTAAATCTTGCTCAGGTGGAGTCCGGCTTCTCCTTTGACAGTCGGGCCCCTTTAGTTGTAAAAACTGCATCCTCTTGGAGAATGACACCCTGTCCAGCGAGGGGCTTCCAGCTCTTTTTGGACCAGAGTAGCGGATTGCCAAGATTTTGAATACGAGGGTATATGCTACTACGTCTTTTGGACTGGAAGTGCTGATCTGATGCTGCCAAGGAAACAGTTCATTTCACTGGCAAAATTCTGTATCAGAACTATTTTAGTAAAACATTGTCTGGCAGGAACTCGAGCATTTGATGTATAAATCTTTTCTTTCGTTGATCTTCTCATTTTCGTTTTTGTTCTGGATGATGGCAGCATCCTTTTGTTTAACGTGGGTGGCGATGCAGTAAAGGTCGTTGTTACTCCTTGTGCAGTCCTGCTATGCTCCAGGAAGATATTCATAGGATTCATTGTAGCTACAAGTTTATCTAGTAGTAATCATAATCTAAAATTTCGACATTTTGAGTTGCTGCCTTCATTATTACAACTTTTTCTGGCTCAACCTGGAGTGATACGTAAACACCATCTGTGGAATTTCAATAAGAAAACTGAACATAGCAAATAAATAGGTAGCACATTTCGACTAGCAACTGCTCAATCTATAACATAAAAAAGCATATGCAACAAATACGTGAAGAATGCAAGGATTAACACCACGCTTCAGCAAGAAATAAACTCGTATTAGGAAAGTTTCTATGGGTGCACAAAAAACTGGAATGCCCAGGTATATGTCGTAAGTTTTACTTCAAAAAGGTACATTCAAGAAACAAGAAAACATAAACCACCATTGACACGATCATTTCCAGTGTCCATGTAGGAGGCAGAATTGCTGTTGGGATAGCTGGAGCCACACACGAGCCGCATATCACACCAGCCACAAGCGATCCAAACCTGTGAAGAACGCGGAGATATGTTGGAGCAAAAGGTCACCAAGTGACGTCATAAAAGAGAGGAGCAAAATTTGAGATAAAAATTAACAAACCAGTAATGTTAGTTCATGAAAGGCATAAAACTTGGAGCAGGAGTCATCTTCTTCTATCGCTTACCCTAAGATAAAGCCTCTGCGACCATTCTTTGTTTTGTCATATAAGAAGTATACACATGCTCCCAAAGCAACTGCCACCTGCATCAACAAGTTGAAAAATTCAATGTTCAATGAAGAAACAAGACCAATACTCAGCGTTTGTTCAGCCAACTAATCACACAGTAGGTAAATATAAGCTGAACGACCAAAGACGAACAATGCTACTATTGTAACTGATGGCATCTATGGCAGAATATGTAGGACTGACAAGTGTTTCTGCCTTCGCTTACACTAATCTTGATGCACAATCTTCTCATCATATGTGCTCAATTGATCACTAAGTTGTCAAACTTACAAGCAATTGATAGCATCTTGTTCTTATCATATTTCTTAGAACATAAACTAGACCAGTAGACCACCTCAAGCATTTCGCCGTGCTTAAACAAATCCACTAAGCTATGAAGATGATGTCTTCTCTTTGATCTCTAGTATGCATTTTTCAGACACTGCAAGACTGTTTTGACACAACTGAACAACAATTACTGGTTAGGAAGCTTAACCTGAAAAGCAGGTCCAGTCTCGACGGAGTTCATGATACTCCATCCAGCTATAAAGGAGAACAGGAATAATCTTCTCGCAATGATGGGCAGCGAAGGAAGCTCCGAACAACCGAGGACATTCTTTACCCAAGACGGGGGACTCTTCTGCTTTCCTTTTCAACCTAGCTTTCAAGTTCATCTTCGTGGCCTTCCTCTCTCTGAAGCATCTCATTACAAGCTTTTCGAAAGCTGCTTCTATTGATTCCACACTTCTCTCATCTCCGGCATACTGTTGCAACAGAAAATTGCGAGAACTCCATATTTCCTCCGAGGATGCATATCTACTAATTCCGAGCAGCTTGTAAGGATCCCAAACCTTCACTCTTGGAAACTTTGACACATTACCTGCAATTACCAACACTTGCTCAAGTTCTACACTCAACTAGAGACCCACAAACCCACCACAAATCACCACCTCCTTTATCTTTACCAAGACAACCGAAAAACATGATGCTACTCATTGGATGATAGAACTTATAAATAAATAAATAAATAAAACAATGAAACTACCTCCATGTGAAGCATCTAATGCACATTTAGGTTGCTTGACACAAAGCCCACGCTTCAAAGCTACTTTCGTACACTTAATCGAAGAACTGAATCCGTGAAAGGACGTGAAACAATTGAAACAGAACCAAAAATAAAAATAAAAATCCATTAGCTGATGTTTACCAATGCGTTGATGCCATAAACAAAACATTATAACGCAGAAAAGCAAGAGGGTTGCTCACATTTTTGGCACAAGAAAGGGAGTGGAAACATTAGGGTTAAACACCAAGCCCGTGACCATTTCTTCCAGACAATAGCATGAACTGATCAGCTAAAATCTGCTCCTTCTTCAACATGAGAATAAATCAAAGAAATCAAAAAATGAAGGGAACGCATTGCCACAGAGACAAGTCGGAGAAGCAAAAACAAGAAGATCAAGAAGATGAAGAACCACACTCAACATTCCAAAAGAAGGTGTAGTTCTGCTTCCTGAACCCTGCTTTAGCATCAGGAGGTCCTTTTTCTTCTTCTTCTTCTTCTTTTTCTTTTTTTTTTTTGAGAAAAGCATTAGGAGGTCCTTAAACGTCCTCGATCTGTTACAAGCAAATCATTAACATTACATTTTTAAATCTTTAGAATGTAGAAAGTAAGATATCAACAAACAAACCACTACGAATGTAGAAAATAACGTATCAACAAAACAAACCATTATGATTGGCTTTTGAGTTTGGCCTGAATGTATGCATGTTCATTGAGTTCTTGGTTACAATCTATCACAAACAAATCATTAACAAGACGTCTGAAAATCTTTAGGAATGTAGAAAATAAAATATCAACAAACAAACCATTACAAATATGTCAAATGATGAGGTAAAACCTTGCTGGACGACAATCGCTTGTAATGCTTGGTAGTCTCTAGCTTTTCTATGTGTTTTTGGCAGGACCGAATACAACGACATATGGTTGATGGAGCAATATAGTAATTTTGAGACTTGGAAGAAAAATTTTGTTTCAATAATATCGATCATCTGCTATATTCCCTACTACGGATTGCTGGGACGTCTCTAGTTTTTCTACATGTTGATGGCAGGAACGAATACGTTATCGCACAACTATGCCGTCCTCATCTTCTATGGTGTCTCCCAGTCTGGTGTACCTTGTTGTTATAGATAGTACTATTAAACCATTTAAATTTTTATTTAAGTTTTTCTCTTGGGGTATTACATACACCTCCACTTCAAGAACATAACGTCCTCGTTGTGACTTCAAGGGATCGTTAGCAAGAACCGCTTTCCTTATTAACAACTAACCCTTTGACCTCACTCGCGCATGCCTTAGGAAGGCTAATGAAAAGAAATATGTACCTTGTTAGTATGGATAGTATTATCAAATCATTTAAGTTTTTTCCTTGGGGTATTACATGCTCTCATGTCTAGTCACTTTCCTCGTGCTCATTGAAATTTGTGTCGTCGTGCTATAGTTCTTTCTGATCACGTTCTGTGTCACTGACAGCGACGAGGCTTATTCACTCCAACGGTTTTAGGGTTTAGGGTTTAGATGAATGATCATTATTGAGGACGATTTTGTATATCTCAAGAATATATAACGGTGTTGGTTCTTTGTCAAAGGTTGTATTGGAGTAAAATTGAATATCATCGAGACAAAGATTATGAACGATCTTGTCGTTACTACTCCATTTTGCGGAGAGTTTTGTTCTGCATTCTGAAAGAAAAAACTGCTCAATTGTTCCATCAAAGAACTCATTTCATTATCATTGACAAACCATGGGGTAAAATGAATGTTATGACATAGCACAACGATTTTGGTGTTTATATTTACTTTTTGCATATCAAATTCAATCATCTATGTTTTGTCGATTATTATAAACATGAACTTTCAATTTCATTACTTCTCGTTGTCATAGTTTTTTCTATTGTGTTTCATAGTTCCCTTATTTAATTATGAGTCGATTTCTGATTAGTATCTTTGATTTGTTGTTGTATCGATATATAAGTCGGTTGTACCTCATAGATGCAAAAAAACAGTGCACTCCACTTCGTAAGATTTTATAACTAAATCTATAGTTATAAGCTTAGATTTGGTCAATAATAAAACCTTTGCTAAATTGATATCAATAAGATATTTCAATAGAGGGTGCTTCAATTGGTGTTCTAAGATCCCATAATACGAATTAAAAATTTACAACAAAAAATTACGTGTGAACAAACCTTAAAAAAAAAAAAAGACGAAGGGAGTATCATCCAGCCGCAACAAAATTCTCTTAATCATATGAAGTGACACATTTTTTCACACGACATCCTTATTTGCCATATGAATGTAATCAAATCCGCAAATCATTCACCTATTTTATGAAAAATTTATGGATTTTTCGTTAGTTAAATTAGAACTGTATTTTTCATATAATTAATAATTAATTAGGATTTTAAGTATAATACGTTTATAATTAGAAGTTTTGAAATACATAAAAAAAACTTTTTAATGTAATCCAATATCATTCACACAAATTTTGACTGTTTCTTTGAAAATATCAATTCCTTCATCTTCTATTCGAAACTCATACCTGCTTTATATATTTTTTTTATTAATGATCGTATTATTTTTATAAATAATTCATAATAATATTTTTTCCTTAATTTGTGTTTTTCGACGCCAACCGCGTCGCACTTGCACGATCACAGAGACCATGCACATCACATGACCCATCATCGGCCTCTCCTATCACGAAAAGAAGCCCTTTCTCTCCCTTCATTTCAATTAACCAAATCATCACCAATCGAACCCACTCTCTCTCATTTCCCATCTAGGGTTTCACCATCATCGAGCACCCCCTCATCTCCATGCTCAATTCGAGGTACGATTCATCTCACTTTCTCAATCTCCCCCATCTCCGCCTTCGATTTCTAGCTGTAGTTTTCTCCTTCGTGTAGATGGAGACCGAATTCGATTTCGATTTGGAGAAAAACCCTAGCGATTCGAGCCTCGAGGTAGAGGAGAATGGAATTGGGGTTTCGGTGAACGGAGCTGGTATCCCTGGCGAGGTTCCGCCGGTGTTCGATTGGGGTGAGTTGGATTCTAGTGATGGTGGTGAAGTTAGGGTTTTAGATGGCGAAAGTGGTGGTGATGATGGGGGGACGGGGGATGGTGAGTTTGGGAGGGCTAGGGTTTCGGCGGGGGGTGATGGTGAGGGAGTGGAGTATGGGTTGATTGATTTGAACCGTGGAGTGAAATATGAGGGGAGTGTGTTGGATTTTGATGAAGAAGATGATGGAGTGGTCGGGGATGGGGCGATGGGTGGTGGTAGCGGAAGTTGTGTTTCCGTGGGTAGAAAAGATGGCGATGATGACTATATTGGTGATAGTAAGGTCAGTGGAGCGGATGATGGCTACAGGTTGCATAAACATGGAGGTATGCAGCATGTGTATTCCATGAACAATGCTACTGGTGGTGTATCAAGGGCAGAATCGGCCATGATTGGGTTTGGGTTTGAGATTGGTGATATGGTGTGGGGTAAGGTCAAGTCACATCCGTGGTGGCCTGGTTATATTTTTAATGAGGCATTTGCGTCTTCTCAAGTTAGGCATACGAAGAGGGATGGACATGCTTTGGTTGCATTCTTTGGTGATAGTAGTTACGGATGGTTTGAAGCTGCAGAACTTATTCCATATGAGCCTAATTATGCTGAGAAATGGCAGCAAACATCTTCTCGGAATTTTGTGAAGGCTGTGGAGGAATCCGAGGATGAGGTGAGTAGGAGAGCCGCTCTTGGTTTGAGTTGCCGTTGTCGAAACCCTTACAACTTTAGACCGGCGAGCATGCAAGGGTACTTCAGTGTTGATGTTGTCGATTATGAACCGGGTGGCATCTATTCAGCTGGTCAAATTAAAAAGGCAAGAGAAGGTTTTCAGCCTTGTGCTATGCTTTCATTTGTTAAGCAGTTGGCTTTGGCACCTAATGATGTCGAGAGGAAAACCATTAATTTCATTCGAACTAAGTCCATGTTTCTTGCTTATCGGAGAGCTATATTTGAGGAATTTGATGAAACATATGCTCAAGCATTTGGCCAGCAGCCAGTTCGTCCATCCAGGCTGTCTCCAGGAGCAATTGACCAGTCTGTCAGAGATAAAGGTATACGTTTGTTTTAGGCTATATTTCCTTTTTCAGTATTTAGCCTTGGTCTTGCTTGGTAGACAATTTCTTTTCTCTTTGATATTTGGTTGTGATTAGAGGCATTTGATGGAGTGTTTGACCATGCAGACTTGCTGGATCAAACGGAACAGCTTGGTTTTGTTTTGATATGGTGTTTCTTTTTCTATCTCCCATTTGCATCAATTTCTTGGTGATGGTTGGAGTAGGTGCTGTTCACAGTCTATTCTCTGCCAATTGGTCTTAGTAGTCTAGAATGGCATGAGAAGGCCGGAATGAACAGGTTGGCTGATTGGGTTGTCTATGGAGGACTTAGTTGGTGGTAGGATATTGAACGGTAGGAAAGTGCACCTGTTCTTTCTATTGATAATACTTGTGAGTACAGGAACTAATGAATTGTTCAGTTAAATTCACTATATATATTTTATTAAATGCCTTTAAACAAAGCTGTTAATTTTGTGGCATTTCCTAGTAATCTCCATTTAGATTATTTCTTTTTCAATGTTAAGCAATTCCAGACCCAGGGTGTATAATTCCATCTAAGGATGTAGCTTCTGACCATTAACTATGTACGGTGTCAGCTGTTCTACTGTTAAGCTAAGTTGCCTTTACTTTTTTGTTCCTCATTTATTATTTTGAGCTTCTTTAGTGTGTGGGAATTAAAGTCTAAAGCGAGGGTGCTTGGCTTCCTGATGGTTTTTTTTTCTTTTTTTACTGTGTCTAGCATCTGTCGAATACTTTGTAGTTTGTTCTGTTGAGCACTATGCACTTTTATTGCCTATCTTGTTCTCTGAGAGTGAGAGACCTCTTTTGGTGAGAATCTGGTCATTGTGCCAATGCTGATTTTTTTACTTCCTCATTTCCCATCTGAATTGATGACAAGCTGTCTTACTAAGATTGGATAACTGATGTAGCCATCAAGATTTGTCTAAAAAATGTTGCAATCATTGTCAACCTGATGACGACCTGGGGTGAAGATCATCAGTTGGTTCTCCAATAGTATTGTCGCCTAGCAAATTAAAAATCTATGAAGTGCTGCCTTTACGGCGAATGATTTCATCATGTCATGATGTTACTCTTTTTCGGGGACTAATAAGCTCTTTGGGTTCTGGGGCTCTTCTCTCTGGATTCTCAGTTCGCATGAGGGTCTTGATTTCTTTCTATTTGATTACAGTTAATTGTAACATAATATGGGCTATAGTGCCCTCCTGTTTTAGATCCATTCATTCTGGTAGAGGTGTAATGTTTTGCACTTAGTATGGTAGATAGATGTGGTAGAATAGACCCTCCGACTCCAGTTTTTTTGTTTCAGTTTCAAGTCATGAAGTCAGATAAGAAGCTTCTGTGTGCAGGACATTTGTTCGAAGCTCTTTTTTCTTGTATCGGATATTTAGGACGTGTAATAGACAAAGTTAAAAGGGAAATCAATTCATGATTTATTTGTCATCTAAAGATAGTTCAACTGAAAACTAGATTGAAAACCACATCGTCGTCCCTTATTTCGTTTTGAGTTGTTTCGTGTTTTGTGTGAGTGAGATGAATTGTTCATGTTTATCTTGTGGAAATACAAGTAGCTTGAGAAATACTTATATATCTGACTATCTAAGAAAATTGGGATTGGGACTATTTAAGTTAGCAAGCTTTGTGATATGTTTTTTTGGGTATGGAATTTTTGTGATATGTTGTCAGAGATGACTTGGTCTGAGGTCACATAGAGGAGGATTTTAACATGGTGCCATGCATGGACGGTTGCTCGTTGACCATGTGTTCTAATTTTTCCAACCACATAAATAATACTTGTATATACTACTGATGCAGAACTACTATTCGGAGAAGAAAATAAATAGAGAATTGTTTAATTATGGGATTTACATACCCAGCTGTTATCTCATCTGTCTATTATGAATCTAATATTAGTGATTAAGTGCTTGGATTTGGTATCAATTGGTTTCATCTAAGATAAAATATGATTTAAAAACTATAGTTCTGAATGAGTAAGATACTTGTTCAGCTGCAGTCTTCATGATCTCCCTTGTGTTTGTGTGTGTTGCAATTTTCGTGCCTCGTAATTTGCTGACTTGCTTTTCTCTCCTGGACTAAGATGTGTGCACATTGTTCTTGTGTCTGTTACTCGGCAGGTCTCTTTAGTGGCCGACAAGTCTTTGCTGAAGCCCTCGGGGGTCGGAAAAGTTCAGGAAAGCCTTTAAAATTGGCAAAGAAAGACCGTTACCTCTTCAAGCGAAGAGAAGAGCTTAATGACTCTCCTGCTTACAAAGATGAGCCATCTCCATCATCTTCAGTGGACTTCGTACTGCAGAGGAGGGATCCTGTCGTGTCTTTGCCTGAGGAGAGAGTTCTGACCCCTAGGAGGAATGATGCAGCAGTTTCGAATATGGGAACTGATGCAGGTTCAGTTATTTATTCATTGCCGAGTTATATATGTTTCAGACCAGTTAACACAAGCTCAAACTTTTATGGGCAGGGATAGTTTCTCCCACGACAGCAAACCAAGTGAGTGTGTGGCGAGAGCTCGCTGTCAAGCACTTGGTAGTTAGAATGATGCATGACTAGTTTTCCAATGCCAGACCTTAGATGCTGCAAAGCCAACCTAGGAGATATCTTCTTCTTCTTCTTTTTCTTTTTTGTTTTCTTTTTTCTTTTTAATTCTCTCCCTGCAGGTCCTGGTAGGATTGATGAGCTCAACTCATCTGGGAAAGGGCTCTCTGCTGGACCGATTGTTACAACGGGCAGAGAGCTGCCTGTGCTTAGTCGAAACTCAGAGTCAGGGAAGAAGATTAAAGCTTCAAGACGTCGTGCAGAAGATTCTAGCTCTGAGAAATCTGATTCAGGACAGAAGAAGAAGAGGAAGAAGGTGGGATCTGAAACGGGGACTGTTGATTCCTCCAAGCAGCCGTTAGCGTCATCAGGGAGGATGGCAGAGAAAGCACCGGAGATTGCAATTGTATTGACAGAGGAGCCCAAGCTAAGAGACCCTAGGAAAGATGTTGAGGCCACTAATCTACCGTCTCCATCAGCTCTGCAAGTTCCACTAGTTGGTAATGAGGAGTCGGAGGTTAAGTTTCCAGAACTGCTTGGTGATTTACAAGCTCTTGCTCTGAACCCTTTCCATGGAACACACCAGCATCGGCCAGCTATTGTGAGGCAGGTCCTTTTGAGATTTCGTTCCCTCATCTTCCAGAAAAGCTTGGCAGCGCAGCAGCCACCAGCCCCTGGGCTCCAAGAAGCTATGGCTGCTCGACCGCCCGTTGTTTCAGGGCCACCTGCAAATGCTGCTGTCAGCCCCACCGCTGCTACTGTTGGTGTGGATCCTACTCCTGGTGCTGGTACCGCTACTGCCGCTCCCACTTCCACTTCTTCTGCTCCTGCAACGGCTGCTGGTGAAAACTTAAGGACCATGCCTCCTACAAAGCTACCTAAGCCATCTAAGTCACTGAAGCCATCAAAGCCTATGAATCGACTGGAAGATCCGACTAGAGCAGGAAAGAAGCATGCATCATTGGAGCGACCAGAGGAAACTACTGTAAAGAAAACGAAGAAACTGGGCGATGCAAAACCCACTGTTCCAGATTACAGGGCTGCTCAAAAGACCGCTGAGGTGCAGCAGATCGACAACAGAGTAAAGGATGCTGTATTAGTGGCAACACCTCCACCGCAGAGGAAACTCAAGGCAGGTTCTTTGAAGAGAAATGAACCGCCACGGAGGGTCCAGGAACCTACATATTTGGTGATAAAGTTGCCTCCAGGCTCCTCACTTCCTACATCCATGGAATTGAAAGCGAAGTTTGCCCGTTTTGGCTCCATGGAGTCGGAGGGGAATCGGGTTTTCTACAAAACCACCACTTTGCGAGTGCTGTTCCACTTCAAGGATGATGCTGAGAGAGCCAAGCAGTATGCTGAGTCCGCCTTCCCCAATGCCAACACGGTGTATCTGAAGCCACTCTCTGGGAAGGGAGAGGACACCGTCAACGAGCCCACACCAGCTCTCCCTCAAGCTCCAGCAGTGCCTCCGAAATCAATCTTGAAGAAACCTAATGGAGATGATACAAGCCCAGGTGCTAGGGGAGCCCGGGTGAGATTCAATGTGGGCGACGACGCCAATGCTAGGGAGGTTCAAACAATGGATTATAGGAACAAGAATACATCTTTTGATCAAGACGCTACTGGTCCATCATCATCTGTTGCAATGGATTTATCTAGTAATCAAAAGGTCATTTCTACTTCTAGTTCATTGGTACCGCTTCCTCCTCTTCTTCCTTTCCCCGCTTTTCCTTCTCCTCCCCTGCCCCAGTACTCTAGGGCGGTTCATCATCAGCAACATGTTGAAACTGTGCCCAGATCCCATTGCAATTATAACCCATCCAGGGCCCCGCCTCCAGCACAGCCGTCCTCTGTCGATATCTCGCAGCAGATGATGAACTTGCTGTTGAGATGCAATGACATTGTGACCAACGTGACATCCACATTGGGTTATGTCCCGTACCATCCCTTGTGACGGTCCATCGCCATAGCTTGAGACTGATATCTAGCTTCGGACGGTCCTTTGGTACTCCAGCACCTGAGTAGGAACTCAAACAAAACTGCAAATAACGGGTCCGTTGTCACCGGAAATCAGGTTGAGGAAAGTTGCCTAAAATGCATGAGATGCTGCCCCTGTTGTATCTAGGCGCACAATAGTAGTTATACCCAAGTTTTCGTGGTGGTCGGAGAATATGTTTACGAGCTTGTAAAAGGTTGTCGGAGATTGTGTATTTGAATCGCAACTGTTAGTGTAACATAGTATTTGAACTCCATTTAGTTAGCGTGAGTACAAGTATGTCTGCACCTGTATTTCCCTGCCCATGCTTATGTTTTTCTATTAATTCAACATCTATGACACACGGAGAAGATTTAATAGGTGAACAAAACATGACTAAAATAACAAAACGTGACGCTGAGCTCTTTCATTACTTGTATCGTGAAATCATTAGTGTGGGCTTTTTGTGTCGTAAAATGGACTCGGCCCAAGTTCATAGACCCAACGCTAATTTTGTATCAAGTTTAATAGAAAAATAACTGTTTTCTCCTAAATTTACTCGCATCCAATCCCCAAAACTTCCTCAGGTATCAAACCCCTCAATCATCCCTCGTCAAAACAAATCCCAAATCTCTCATCCAACACCAATCCTCAAAACCATATCACAAACTCTCAAACTCCCAATCAAAACCTCATCAATGGAGCTTCGTCCAATCGACATCAACGTGAACTCGGCTGCAAACCGCAAGAACGTAAACACAATCACAAAAATGGACGTCTATGTGATCGGGTCCGTCTCTGGCGACCCACGGAGCATCCAATGGACGCCGATCGACAAGGACGCTGGCAGGTCCCCCAAATGGAACCACCCCATGAACTTCGTCGTCGAGGAGGAGGCTGCCCGTCATGACAGGATAGGCCTCCTGCTCTAGCTGATGTCGGATTGCGCCCTAGGGGACAAGGAGATCGGCCGCGTTTATGTCCGGTTGAAGGATCTGATAGATGAGTACGAGAAGAAAGGGCGATGGAGAGGGTGGCGGGGAGGGCATCAGGGTGGAACGTGGCGTGCAGACGCCCTCCGGAAAGGTCAAGGAGACCTTGTTCAGTTACAAATTCGGCGGGAAATTCACTTCGCAGATCGAGGGCACACTCCCGGTCCCCACTGCGTTCTGGGTGTGACCCAGAAGTGGGTCGGGTGCCAAGGTGGCGTATCCACCACCTGACATGACAGTTCCTCATGCTGCTCCTGTAGGGTACCCTGGAGCTGTAGCGACGGCCCCAGACCCACATCCTGGTGGGTATGTTCCGCCGCCACCTCCAGGGTACCCATATTATGGGCCTCTTGGATACCCGTCCGCTCCTGGGTACGGGTACCCTGGTCCGATGCCAGGATCGTATGGGTACCCTCAGCCAGAGTATGGTGTGGCCCCAAAGATGGCTCCACCTAAGAAAGGAAGCAAGTTCGGGTTGGGATTGAGTGCGGGGCTGCTAGGAGGGATGTTGCTCGGAGAAATGGTTGAGGATGCGGCTGAAGATGCAGCATATGATGCAATGTATGATTATTAGCTGTTGATCAACTGAAGATTAATGTAAGAATGAGACGTTGTACAACGAAGTTGTTCTTTGATTTTCTTGTGTTCTTTCCTTAACAAAGTTTATAGTGGAATTTGATTGTATTTGATTGTATTTGCTGTTAAGAATTGTGCTTCAGCACTTGCTTGTATATAGAATTGATCAACATTGTTAACTGAAGTGATATATTACCAAGAAGCTACGTAGATACAAGAGGTGATTGTCTATTCTGTAGTTCTCCTCTTGGCACGGCTTCCTGTTTTAGCTTGTGTGCGCTAAAAATTGAGAGTTCATTCTTATTGAGGCTATGATCTAGGAACTCCGATAGCACATATCAACCTGCTATCTTTACCCTTCCCAGCATTCGACAAGAATCTCCTACAATCATACATTATCTATTATATGGAGATTGGAATCAGTTTAAACTTAGGAACTATTGTACTATATATATGCAACCCTTGAGATTAGTAACTGAATGGAAAATACGCATCCAAATAGATTCTAATCAAAATGTGAAATATCAAATGATCATTTTTTATCAGATATATGAATATTATAATTGTTTTTTTCATCCATCTCTTATTATATTACTTCATTTAGAATGATCATATGACCCATATCTATAGTTCGTTCGCATTTAGTCTAGAATGAAAATCATGAAATGCTACAACTTATTAACTTTCTAGCAACTTTCATGTAGGACTTTTCTCAACAACATAATCTCCAATTTCTTACTAATACACAGTTGACGACAAACTTCGGCCAGAGTTGCGCAAAACAAATAGGTAAAACCAGAAGGCTCGGCAGAAAACCTTAGTCTGGGACCAAGAGTTCGAGTGCCGACGACGAACAGTGCGTTCTCTGGCAAGTCGATCGATGAGTAGTGGATTGCTCGCTTTGTCGATCGATCAGTTCGCATGCTCCATTTTTCGATTTGATTCGAAGCTCGAAAAAAAAAATTATCAATTCGGTTTCATTTGGATTTGATGACTCCGATTCGTCGTTTTCGAGCAGTGATGGTTGAATTTGGTGGTTATTTGAATACCTGCTAGTTGTTCGACGAAATGCCTCTGTGGATGAGAAGCAAGAAGTTTGTGCAGATCAGCTTAGAAACTTTCCATGTCTCTATATCGAATGAGCAGTTTCTGATCTTCAGCCCGAGGGCATATCCGATTCAAACAACTCAGATATCTTGCCAATTGCTTGCGGTATACGCCATCATTGCTGGCTAACATTGTTACTGGCCGTGTCTTATGGCGTTTCAGACTAACTTACTCGTGGCAAACAATTAGAATAGTGGTGTCGAGGAAAAGAGGGCATAGTCAATGATTAAGGGACGATACCGGCTGTGTTCTTTGACCTTGTTGATGGGGAGTGAGATTACCATGCGTTGGACTTAGGCAGGAAGATATCGCCTAGAGACAGAAAGATGATCAATCTTGTTCCTGAATTCGGTGGCTGCGTTGTCCTGAAGCAGTGATGAGTCAAAGCTGCGAAACACAACGCGTTGCTTGGAGAGGGACTCATTACCCTGATTTACATCTATGGATGGAAATATTGGATTGCCAAAATGTCAACCCATATGAAGGGATGAGTGAAGAATGAAGGGCCTGTGCTTAATGGTCAAAAAAAAAAAAAAAAAAGGGGCCTGTGCTTACCAATGACCAGATGAGTTTGTCGAAGGTTCATTGACACTGACTACTTTTGGTATCTCTCGCTCTTTCAGTCTTTCTCGACCTTTGTTGCATTTTTTTGTTGTATGATTGGAGTGATTGCTGATCCATTTATGCTGCTGGTTCTGCTGCAGATCTTGGGAAAATTTCCGGTGAACATGTGGGTTAGATCGGTAGCTTTGTTTTCCAAGAAAGGCATGTCTATGAAAGATGTTTGAATTCTCTACGTTTTCATTGTCATGACGAATTGATCTTTACATCTGAGTTCTTAGTAGTTTTTTGTTTTCTGAACTGAATTTTGAATTCTTTGCTTCAGCCGATTCTGTTAGTGTACTTCGCAGAGATGTAGGAAAGAAGGCACTCTAGGTGAAATTATAGATTACAATTAAATGGTGAAGAAGAGAGCTGCTTTTTTGTGTGAACCATAAATAAGGAAAAAAAACTAACACTTGGAGAATGTTGTGTCAAACAGAATTCATTTTGATTGTAAACTGAATAAATAAGTCATATTCGTTGTTTACAGGTTTTTTTTTTTTTTAATCAGCAACGTGATTTTAAGTTGGAGCGATAGAATGAATTTTGCCTTAAAAAGGATATAGTTAAAATTGGAATATCTATTCATTACGATAGAGTAAGACACCAGATTGGCAGATTAGAAACCTTGCGTTTATCATGTTTATCATCGTTCTTTGTTGTTCTCATTGCCAAACTGTTAACAGGATTATCTTTCTAGCTCTTTGCTTTCTTTCTGTTATTACCACTGTCTCAGGCCTCAAAACTGTAATGAGGATTTTGACCTCTCGCGCTATATAAAGGCCTCAGAATCTAGCATCCGGCACAAGCTTTTTCATTGCCTTCTTTTGTAACCCAAGAGATTGGTATCCTTGAGCTCTTTTCTCTATACATTTCATTGATCTACGAAAAGAGCTCGAGGAAATCAGAACATATTCTCAGTTGGCAACAATGGAAAACCCAAGCCCGCTGTGGAAGGTCGTGCTGGTAGCCTCAATAGCTGCTGGTGTTCAGTTTGGCTGGGCCCTTCAGCTTTCGCTTCTGACTCCATATGTGCAGCTTCTAGGTGTGCCTCACATGTGGTCGTCCTTCATATGGCTGTGTGGCCCAATCTCCGGCATGTTTGTCCAGCCCATTGTCGGCTACACCAGTGATCGTTTGAAGACCAAATTCGGACGTCGGAAGCCGTTTATTGCTGCGGGCACTGCCCTTATCTGCATGGCAGTGTTGTTGATTGGTTATGCAGTCGATTTTGGATATGCCATTGGCGATAATCTTGATCGGAAAACCAAGCCTAGGGCGGTCGCGCTGTTTGTGCTTGGATTTTGGATTCTTGACATTGCAAATAATATGGTGCAGGTAAGAGCCAATGAGTCTTTTAAACCTCCGATAAACGTGTTAAAATTGTCATGCAGAATTGTTTACATTTGAAACCGGTTTCCCGGTTAAAAAAAAGATTGTTTAGCTTAGTTGTCCTTAGGTGGTGTGTTTCTCATAGTAACTCCTATCGAATGGTAACTTCGAGTCCTGAACTGATCATGTTATATTGCATATGGCAGGATCCCAGCAGAGCTTTTTTGGCAGACCTCTCGAAGCATGATCAAAGAAGAATGCGGTTAGGAAACGCCTTGTTCTCATTCTTCATGGCAGTGGGAAACATTTCTGGTTATGCAGCGGGCTCCTACTCTAAGCTCTACGAGTTCCTCCCCTTCACAAAAACACCCGCTTGTGACACGTACTGTGCTAACCTCAAAACCTGCTTCTTCATTGACATCACCTTCATTCTCGTCCTGGTCATATTAGCCCTCTTGGCCGTTTCTGAACCTGTCCCTGAGGATAACCTCAACCATGAGGATCCATTCATGGAGCAGGTTAAGACAGCATTTAGAAGCTTTGGCAAGCCCATGTGGATTCTATTCCTGGTCACTGCCTTGAACTGGATTGCTTGGTTCCCATTCTTGATGTACAACACCGACTGGGTCGGCGTTGAGGTCTATGGAGGATCTGTCGATGGCAATGCTGAACAGAGGAATTTGTATGACATGGGTGTTCGGGCCGGATCACTTGGACTCATGCTCACCGCAGGGGCCCTTGGCCTCATGTCTTTGGCTATCGACCCGCTGTCTAAGCTTCTAGGAGGCAGCCGCATATTGTGGGGTATTGTCAACTTCGTCCTATCAGCTTGCTTGGGTTCAACGGTCTGGGTGACTAGGAAGGCAGAGAATGCTAGGAGTTCCATGCCTCCATATTCTCCACCGACAAGCGATGTCAAGGCTCCCACTTTCGCTCTGTTTGCAGCCACTGGCATTCCACAAGCGGTAAATGTTCAAGTTTTTAAGTGTCTTGTACTGGTTTGAACGGTTCTTCGACCAGTTGTCTTACTTGATCTTTTCTGAATGCAGGTGACTTTCAGTATTCCTTTTGCTCTCGCGTCTATGTTTTCATCTGAAACTGGATCTGGTCATGGTCTTTCGCTCGGGGTCATGAACTTGGCGATCGTCATACCGCAGATGTTTGTTGCTCTGATCAGTGGACCACTTGATGCAGCTTTCGGAGGTGGCAACCTGCCGGCATTTGTGTTGGGTGCCATTTCATCGGCATTGAGTGGAATCTTTGCCCTGACGATTCTTCCAAGTCCGAGCTCCAAAGCCTAGACCAATCTGTACTGGAATCTTGTTAATTATTTTCATCTTTCGAGGGCAACGCATATGTATGTATCATTCAGGTGTAACTCAAATGGGTTGTAAATGTTGCTCAAATGTTTACTCTTGATAACGAAATTATCTTCGGGCATATGGAGAGCTTGTGCACGATTAATCAGCTCATGTTTACATATTCAGCAAGTGTTTGCATCATTTTTATCAATGCCATAAAATACGCGATACGTATCGTACGATATACGATATGATATATAAGGTGATTGATACGTATCTATAGGCTGTATAGAATACGGGCCTGTATAATTAGTGTATTAGATGTATCGATACGTATCGATGTGTATGGTACGATACAAGCAGTATACATCAATAAGAAAATTATGCAAAAAATAAAATTTAAAAGAACATAAAAAGAGAATTATCGCTTAATTAACAAAAATACGTATTGTTTGTTTTGAGAAAATGGGAAAAAAAGAATATAGAGTCCCAAGTTAACTACAAGGAAGAGATCAAAAATCATGTTCCTTGATATAATCTTGTTGAGGCATGTCATTTGCTATAGTTATTGTTCTTTTATAGTTTAATTAAGCCAACATCATATTTCATTTAAAAAATGATGGTGTTGTTTAGCAAATATTTTTTTAAAAAATGAGTTTTCTTAACATAAAATCACTTATGATATATTTTTATCTTATTATTGGAGGTTAATTGTATTTAATGATACGATATTTGATACTCAATATACAAAAATAGAACTCTTCATTTGACAACGGTAGTTTGTATTGATAGACAACAAATATACGATTTCTGTTTCTATTTATTTATAATTTTTATCTTTTAATTAATATTTAATTTAAAAAAATCACATCAATCATATTCTGTTATATTATACTTATTATTATTTTTTCTCAGTCAAATGATATAAAAATTCAAAACACAAATAAATTGAGTGGAATCAAATCTTTTCGTTCGATTCTGAATCTTAAACGAATGCTGGATTAAGAATCATTTTGGGCGCAATGGGATCAAACCCAGTTCTCTGATTAGTCCAATTGTGGACCGTGGTGGCTGAATATTGATTGTAGTTTGAGTGCGTGCGAGGTGTGTTCGACGAAATGCCTGTAAGGGATGAGCTGAAGCCTGAAATACCCATATGGGTATCGCAATCTGGCTATTCCAACTGCTTCAGGAGGCTATGCATGAGGAAATAGGCGTTTTGATTATCATCTTCGGACTTCACTCTGTTGCCAGAGCTATCTTTTGCCATCTGTGCTGTCTACACTGCTGTTGGCTAACATTGTCCTGGAGACTAATAGACTTATGGAGAATGTGGAGGTTGGTTACCTACTCCAACCTTCTCATTTACGTTACAATTATCCGATATGATAATTAAATTAGATTGGTGAATTAAAATAACTTTATTCCTGAAATTAAAGGGAAAAAAGTATTAAGTTTATCTCACCCCATCATGCAAATGAACACAACTCACGAGCAAAAAAGTCATTTAAAGGATCCTCAAAGTCAGTCCTCGATTATAGAGAAACAGCGCAATTTTTTCCTGATTAGTTCACAGCATTTCGAAAAACTCAACACGGTGCAGATACTGTCATCAATTTGATCCACAAAGTAGAAAAAGCTTTCAACTCTTCAACTCGACAATCAATCAACAAAGTAATGAACAGAAGAATGTACATGGTAAATTGTTTTCTCACAAAGGAAATGGTACTACAACAAAAGGCAATGACATTTGATCAGAACTATGCCAACAATCAGTTCATCATTTATTTCCTGATATCTTTGCTGCTAGTCGCCCTCGTAACTGTTTTAAGCTCAGGCTGTTGTCTAGCAGACTTTCGCTTCCGAGGCTTTCTTCTAGCCCGCCTCTGCCGCAGCCTTTGTCTGAGAATCTCAGGATCAGCCCATCCTTTTCCCCATTCAGCAAAGCTTGAGTTAGGCTTCGGCTTTGATGCAGATAACACTATGTCACCCTCGGGGTGTTGGGCTTGTTTTTTGAGCTCACTCCTACCCGGAGAAAAGCCCAAAATCCAAAAAAACGTTAACCGTCTTTGTATGAAGCAAAACTCAAACATAATTTGTATATAAATACAGTCCAGCCGTATAAGAAGCAAGTCAGCCGTAGAATAAGGAAGAGGAGAGGTGGAATTCTGTCACAAAAAACACAGCCACCGTAAAATCATATTTGTTGATTCGTTTACCGTTGGATCGGACTGAACTTTTGTCAGCAGATTCTGGACATCCAGTTCTTCATTCTGAATAGTTGGATCAGCAAGACGTGGTCGGAGATGTGAGCTATTACCTTGACAGTGCCTCAGTTTTTTAGGTTGTTTATCTCCTTGTTTCTATTTGTAAGTTTGTTGTCTTGTTGTTTTCTGACTGGTTATTTGCACGTTTGTGTGCAATTGATTGTGTACGTTTTATATTTTGATTTGATCATAGTAGAGTTGGTTCATTGATTTTGACGACCCGTGGTTTTTACCCTTGATTTTGAGGGATTTTCTACGTTAAAAATCTTTGTTCGTGTTATTATTTTTCTATAATATATTTATTGAGTTGCTCCTATCTCTTGCAAGTGGGGGATGAAGTCCGCACTGGATGCACAAAGAATTCTTCTTCAGCATCACTCCCCAAATGTCGAAGCCCTTTTCTTGTTATCTCTGGAAATTTTATTTGTACCCGGGAAATATCATCTCCATTGGCAATCAGACCTTTATCCTCCAAAATACGAGCAAGCCCTTGCCACCATAGTTGATCTGTGGTTATATATTTCTGACAGCTCTGTCTGATTTCACTCACAAGCATTCTCATGTTTGGTTGCTGGACTGGGCTCTGTATGCTTGAATCACCACACAAGAAATCATCATGCGAGGTGCTCAATGAACTTTGGTGTCTAGAGGAAGCAGCAACAGCCTGCAACAAAACGGAAGCCTCGGCCTTCATGTTATGGAGCTGAGGAAGTCCAATAACACACACATCGCACAGCATGCACCTCTCTTGACTGAATATCTCTTCAAAGTATTCTACCAGTATTTTGGCTCGACAAACAGAAATGTTCATCCCATATTTTTTTTATTTTTTTTATTTCTATTTCATTCATTTATAAAATAAATAATAAATAATTTTATTTCATCAAATCAATTATAAAAAAATAAAATAAAGAAAGAAACTGAAAAAAAAAAAAAAAAAAAAAAAAAGAAAGCTGAGGTTCCCCCTCCCGTCGAAGGGCTTCTTTTCCTATTTCTGTTCTCTCTCAATCCTCGGTTGCGCTGGCGCCTCCACTTGGATGTTGCATCACACGACACACCCACACAAACCCTAACCCTCCTCTTTCTCTCTGTACAACCTCTAATTTCTCCCTTTTTCTCTCTAGAATCAATCGATCGACCGATCGATCTCTGACTGTTGAATCGAAAGAGAATGGTGGTGGGGCATCATCATCACAGGGTGGACCGCGATTTGTGGATGAGCAAGGCTCGGTGGCTCCAGCTCCGGCTCAGGGAACGGTTCAGAGTCGCCGTCGAGGTGAACCGGAGTCGGCCGGTCGGCGAGTGGTATTTTAGGACCACGTTCGATCGGTGGATTCGGCGGTTTCGGAGTTTCCGATCCGATTCGTTGGCTTCCTCGTCGGCCTTGTATCGGCGGCGAGGTTCGTTGTTGGCTTCTTGTCTAATTGTTTGCTCGCTAATTGAGAAATTGTTTATGTCGAGAATCGAAACAGTGATTGTGGCAATGTTTAAGTTCGAATGTTAATCTGACTGATTGTGGCTTGATTATGATGGAAGATCTAATCTCGTGTTTTGGAATCGGGTTTAATTGAATGGTCGACGAGGACAAATTACAAATGTGTTGGTTTTTTGTGTTCAGCACGGACTTGGGCTGTTTTGCTCTAACTCAGTTGTGCTGGATTTGAAACTTCTGAAGTTGTTAAAAGGTTGTCGGAGGGACGCAAAAGCCTAACCATTTTTGAGATTGATGATATTTGCAATTACTCAAAAGGTAGCTTGATGTGGCTCGCTTGGTCATAGGATGATTTAGGTCTTGATTTTCATTGTAGAGCAGTTAAAAAAATAGCTCCGAAACAGTGGTTTAAGGATAGATTAACAATAGTTTGTAAAACCATCCACACCTCCTAAGGGCAAGGTTTGCATGAAGAGCTGATGCTCCCATCATGGTTGTTTGTTATATGCTTATTTTTCGAACTATATAGTCCTTGAATATTTTCAGGAAGGTTATGCTCGAATTTCTATCCTAGATCAACTTTACATGGGAGCCTTTGGTCGGAACATGGGTTGAAAAGCAAGTCGGACTCGTGAATATGTTGCATTCTTATTTTAACCATTTTAAAATTGTCATTGAACTTAGTTTAATTCCGAGCATGGTTATGTTGGTACCTTTTTCTGAAGCTGGTGTTTTGCTCCGTGCCTTTAGCAACTTCTCATGAGTTAAATGTTTGTAATTCTTGCATTTCAATGCAGTGAGTAGGACTATATATCCGGAAGAGGATTCTGTAATCATTCGCCTGCTTCAAGCAGTAGCTGTGCCCATTCTTGGAAATGTTTGCCATGTATTTATGACTGGCCTCAACCGTGTACAGGTAATGGTTTATGGTTGTATTGAGTTATAATGCTAGCTTTGTGTGCTGTTTGTGGTCTGACAAGGCTTGATTCTCTATATATAACAGGTTTATGGTGTTGAAAAGCTACATGAAGCCTTGCTACATAGACCTAAAGGAAGGCCTCTTATCACGGTATGAAACATGGACTTGGTTTTTGCTCTCCCTGCTCCTCTATTACAATGATTCAATTCATCCCTCTCCCCGGAGAATGGAGATGATGGGTAGCCAGTATGTGACATTGTAAGGATGATAGCATATTTTGTGCCTTGGCGTGGGAGGCGTTGATGACTTATTTGTTGCAGGTCAGCAATCATGTTGCGTCTATGGATGATCCACTTGTTATTTCTGCATTGCTCCCGCCACGTGTTCTCATGGAGGCTCATAATTTAAGATGGACTCTTTGTGCAACTGATCGATGTTTCAAAAATTCAGTGACCTCTGCCTTTTTCAGATGTGTTAAAGTTCTACCAGTTTCTCGTGGTGATGGAGTTTATCAAAAGGTATGCTATAGATTACAGAGCATTCTCTTCTAATGCCATTTCTGTTGTTACTGAGTTGGGTTTGATTTGTGACTTTGTGGACTGTTAAGAGGAGGTACTAAATGTAACTCGTTCTAGTCAGGGTGAGGCAAGGGGCAGGTAAAAGCGTCACATGGATAAGAGTAGCTTGCGCTTCCATCTTCTTGCTCTTTAACTCATTCAAGCAAGAAGGATACTGTTGCCTCCAGTGTATGAATATATGGCTTTATGCGCTTCTAATATGTTGCTGTATATGAGACTAATGTATCATTTTCCTGTTGTCTGCTTCCCATCCCACTATTTGTTTGGACTGTGGATTTCGCTTTAGGGCCACCAGAGAACTGTTGAATGTCAAAAAACCTATGCATTTCTCGGTTGTTTGGGAGCTCATATCGCTGCTTTCAACATTCTGTAGGGTCTGGACATGGCTGTTTCCAAATTAAATAATGGGGGCTGGGTTCATATCTTCCCAGAAGGGAGTCGATCACGCGATGGAGGAAGGTCGATGGGCTCAGCCAAGAGAGGAGTGGGGAGGTAATTTTCTAGAACTTCTGCAAGATCTTTTATAAGTTTGATACTAGTTCGATATTCACGATTTTTTTTGATTTTTTTTTGTCGGGAATTATGTGACATGTGAGGAAACTAGGACTGCAGTAGCTGATGCCAAAAGCTCAATATTTCTCTCCGTTGCAATCCTTTACATACGGTTAATTTGTTTTGGAATTTTTTTCCCTAGTGATCAGGCCTTTATTTAGGTTCTAGTTTCTGAACAATGACACTGATAAAGAATTTGTGATCCTATTTTCCTTAATTATCTGGGAGATGCTGAGAAACTATTAACATTGTATTATCTTCAAGGTTGGAGGTTGATAGTAGGCATAAAAATGAGGTGATGTTTTTATCATTCTAGGAGATGGAGACTCTCACTTGACCTGTCTGGGTTATCATCTATGTAGGTGTCTATTAGAATGGTTTATGAAAATGGGAGGAAGAGCATCTACAGAATCTGCTGCTCGCTGTTTTTTTTTTTTAATGTTCTGGATTTCTTAATTCTATTTGCTTCGATTCATATGAAGCCTTCTATTTCTTTTTTTTCTTGCAACAATTTTCTAGATTCCTTTTGGTTTATACAGTTGGGCTCAGTATATTATAAGGTGATAAGGTCTATCATTGAATTACAACTTTGTCGTCCCCTGATGATTAGGAATGCGGTCCGTATGGACTATTGATTTTAACATGGACCTTATGATGATTTTTTATTTTTATTTTGTCATTATTTTGTTTGCTGATGGTATGATGTAATGGTAATCTTCCTAGACTATGTTTTTATGTACCTCTACTTCTACCTGCAGGTTGGTGCTGGATGCAGACAGTATTCCCATTGTAGTCCCTTTTGTACATACAGGGATGCAAGAAGTCGTGCCCATTGGTGCAACACTTCCAAGGGTTGGGAAGACTGTAAGTCTCCGTACTTCTCCTTGCTTCTCAGACAATTGCAGTCTAACGTATAATAGTAGCTCTGACCTTGCGGGATCAAATCCAACTGAAATGGCCAAGATATTATTTCGCCGGGAGCCATTTCAAGAATAAGATTCTGATACATGATTGAAAAAGACTGACATTATAGAAGGAAAAATCAGCTTCATGTGCCACCCATATTTGGTATTTCCCATTGCTTGGGTCCATTTGTGAACGGTGAACGTTTGTGTTTGTGAGTTAATTTGTGTACGAATCTGCAGGTGACTGTACTTGTAGGTGACCCCATCCACTTTGACGATTTACTTCATCCAAATTCTAGTAAGCTTTCTTCAAGAGAAAGTTCATATGATGCTGTATCCTCGAGGATAGGTGAGCGGCTGCAAGAACTGAAAGCGCAAGCGGACAAGCTAGCCCTTGAACAATCCGCTCAAACCAGAAAACCTCTTGACACCATAGTTGGAGCCACAGGAGCTCTAGAGCAGGTTGACTGGGAGTTATTTGGCATGAGCAGCCACATGATCTCCCACGACGAAACCAATTCCAATGAAGGAATGCCAATTACACAGCAGATTCTTCCCCAAATTCTTCCACGACAAGAACCAGTTGCAGCCTCTGATCGTTATATCAGAGTAGGATGTTACGGGAGTGGGATAGTGTCTAGAATCCAGAGATGCATTGAATCTACAGAACTGAAAGGATATGCTGCTGCGAACTTCTTATTAGATCGATCGAAGAACTCTAAACATCCACTGATGTTAGTCCGTTGAGGGCGTGGAGACAGTTTCTACAACTGCAGTATGCTTACACTTCGTTGTAGAGGTATTGCCGATCTTGTTCGCCGATGTAAATACACAGGGCATGCTAAACTAGAAGACCGACTGTAATGTACGAATCGATATGTAGGTGTATGCTCTAGCAGTCAGGGGGCGAGATTCCTTTTGTGTAGTCATAGGCTAGTGTTGGAATACGAGCGAGTTATTTGTTGAATGAGGCATATTTGTCCAGCTTGTATGTGTTAGACTGATGTGGTTGTGAATTAATTTATTAGTGTGATGGTGAAGCCTGGGGCTTTGGTTTACTCAACATTTTGGACATTGCCATCAGTAAAAAGGGATTATCATTGTTCGTTTCGAACTATCTTATACATGAATGGGATGAAACCCATGTTTTTCGTGATCGGTCGATTTGTATGACCATGAGGTTTTTGTTACTTTTGATATTTACGAAAATGTGGCAACTGGCAAGGATCACCGATTATGAACATCAAGTTGTTCCCATTGCCTACGTGGAAATTTGTTTTCCTTCACACAAAATGATAAAATCTTCTCCTAACATAACAGAAATGTTGCATTGAAATATCATAGAGGTTTCAAGCTCAATTTGTCAAAAACAAATTTGACGTCTAGTGACTATTAATCAAACTCTGTCTCAAAATCATATTTCTTCGGTCCCATAAATTTTATAACATTTTTTTAATGGATTATTATATAAATAATTTGAGTTTCTTATTCATCTAAACAATACGATTGTTTTATCTATTGGTCAAATATTATGATACATAACGTTTATTATCATTAATATTTTATGATATTTTTTCAAAAAATAACTTTTCATCGTCTTATAATAACAATCAAAATTTATATCATTTTTCGTATCGAATCAAAATAGTATAAAATATATGAAAACTTAAGCTTCACTCCCTTTTATCATTTCCTAAACATACGGAAGCTAACGATTTGTTAGTTGCTCGTGTTTGAAAGACATGCTTCATCTTCAAGTTATTTGAATTGTTTTTAATGATGTTTTGAGTGTTTTAAGCCGGTTAATGTGTGTTTTAGGCTCCGAAACATGATCTCTAGGTTGTATCTTTTTTACTGTGTTTAATGTATGTTTCAGGTTTAAGTTTTTGACTTTTGAAAAAATTCAAATGATATTTATGATATATTTATTCTTTTGATGTGTTTTTTTAATGTTTCTTATTTTTAGATCTTTTCAAAATTCAAAAATAAATCAAATCAAATCAAAATCTTTTTAAGATCCCTACAACAACAACATATCCACAAACTGATCTCTCTCGTACAACACAAACATGATCCAGGACAAATCATTTCGAACCACTTTTCTTTGAACTCACTTTGTCTGCCACTTCCCCTTCCCAATTCAAAACACAAAACTCAAATCACAACAGCGACTTCGACTTCGAGTTTCTCGAATTTAAACTATAATGGCGGACGAAGAAACGCTGAATCCCAAGCAGAAGAAAGAGATCGCGAAATGGTTCCTCCTCAACGCCCCCGCCGGCGAAATCCACTACGTCGCCAAAGGTCAGTAACTCCATTACCAATGACGTTGCTATGTTGTTGAATTTGTTGAAATCGATTTGGTGTCGATTTGGATTGATTAGGGTTTTGGTGTGGTGTGCATTTGTAGATGTGAAGGCGATTCTGGAAGGCGACGAGGAGGTGTATGATTCGGCGGCGTCGGAGGCGTTTCCTGTGTATAATAAGTCTCACATGATCTGTCTCGATTTGCCTGATCGCAGCGGCGAGGTTAGTGTTCGAAATCCTGGATGCTAATGTTGCTTTCCTACCTGATTGACTTTAGGTTAAAAAGGTTTGGCTTAGTTTGGTGGTGATTCTAGGGTTTTGATATATGTTCTGAATTTCTGATATTTTTGGTGGATTGTGCGAAGGGGAAAAATGGCCTAGAGTGTGTGGTTATTATCCGGTTTATGTCGAAGGAGGAGAAGTTTGACAATATTTGGTTAGGGCTATCTAAAGTGCTTAATCCACTTGGTTGGGAACTAGGATTCATGTTAATGCTTTTATTTGGTAATGTATGAGAACCAAACACTACAAGACGTGAATTTCAGGAGAATAGAATTGGAGTGATTGTACTCATCGATCCTTTCTCCCTTATCCTCTATATGTGTTGTCCTGGGTTGAGTTGGTGGGGAGGGAAAGGGCCTGTCAAGAAACACAAAAATGATCTGATCTGTCAAAATAGGACGTGAACATCTCCTGCCACCCACACACCAATCTCTGCTAAGAGCCCCCCCCCCCCCCCCCCCCCCCCCCCCCCCCCCCCCCCCCCCTCCTCTCTCCTTGAATGGAATGGCTAAAAATAAAAATAAAAATAGAACTAGGAGCCATATAAGGTAAAAGTTTTATGTACGATACTATAGAGTGGTAGCAAAGGTGACTAATCTTTTAATGTTTCCACCATCACGTCAGAAGAATTACATGAAGCTGCATGAGAACAGAAGAAAGTGGAGTTCCATGTAGATAGTTGTATATGTTCGTACTTGGTTAGTCATCAGGACTGCTACAACCTTTCTATTAACTTCCGTCAAGTCTAATGTTCTTACAGGTGATATTGACATCATTTAGCGAGGTTGGCGAAAACAAGTATCTTGATCCTAGGACCGCTCAAGTTGCTATTGTTGATCATGTCAAACAAGTAAGCTTTTTCAGTAACTGTGGTACTTTACCCTTCATCATGATGCTTCTATTTGGATGATGTTTGGTACCCATTACTTTCCCATAGCGGATTCGTCTATGAGAAAGACTTAACTCTTAGGAAGGCCCTTATGAATAGAACTAATAGATTGGAAAAAGGGAAATAGGTAATCAATAGGAGGAAATGATGACGGGGATAATATTTGAAAGTAAGTGAGGTCAGTGCTAAGTGAATGAAGATAGATTATTGCTGTTGTGAAACAGACGTGAAGGAGCGTATAATCATCAGCATATATGGTGTCTTCATGATTGGAATTTGACTAGAGTTGGTCTATGGACCTGTGCGGAATGGATGCAACATCTGTCGTAGTTATTTCTACGAATCTGGTCAAGATGACTAAATGTTTACATCATTTTATCTTTATGATTTGCTAAACTTAATCAGGTTTGTACAGACGTCAGACCTGCAAGTGATGAGGAACTTTTATCTCCTTACATTGAGGAATTCAGGTATATTCATTTTCCTCTTGGCATGAGTTTATGCTTCTCTCTGTCATTCAGGTTCTGCTATATTTTATCAGTGCGAAGCTATCTCCAGGACAATAATTGTGAGATAACTTTGGGCATGGTATCAGCGTAATCTGTCATGTACGTTCTCATAATTGTTGGCTTATGAGGTTAAGCTGTTTGCCATATGGTGTGACTATGAGTGAGAAGGACCTAGGTGTATTACACACTTCAAGCCAGCAAGGAATTGCGGAGTAAATCATTTGTTGGATTCATACCCTGACTTGAACTCTTAGTGAAGTTGATTTCTCGATGAAATTTCTTGGAAAGCGAGGAATGTTAGGTGTCAGGCGGCTGTTTAAGACACTCTAGGTTCTGATCCTTGGGCCACTTGGTTATTTTGTAGTTCTAAGAAAGATAATCCTACTAAAAGTCTAAATGGGACACTGGAGAATGGGCAATTGTCGGCGATTATTAGGCTTCCATTTTCCCCCCTAAATTGCTTTATTCCTATGGCAGATGTGCTCTGGATGCGGAAGTGATCAAGTACGTGAGTGAAGCCTACCCTAAAGGTTTTTGTTCAGTTTATTGCACGAATGGAAAGGATGTGGATGGACCAGGATCAGATTTTGAGTTCGTCGTTGTAATTTCTGCTGCCAGGCATAGCCCTCAAAATTTCTGGTCAGCCACTAAAACAGAAAAGCGGTGTCTTTGCTTAGTTATGCATGTCTTAAATTTTATGCTGTAATTTGAATATTCACTTTGCACCCTGACTTGGTGCTAAATAACGCTAATAATATCATTTGATTTCCTCACAAAAGTAGCTGCTTAGTCTTTGTGTACTGTTCTCTGTAAACGAAGGTTTCTTCTAAGATTTTCCTTTTTATTTGTCCAAGGGACTTGGATTCTACTCTGGAGTCTTTCTGTCTTTTTTTACTCCTCTGATCTACCTACATGTACTTCTAGACTGAGAAAGGTGATCCACCATTTGAAAGTTTATTGAAATGTCCACAACCTATTTTTTGAGGGTGACTTGAATAACTGGATTCGAGGACCTGATGCATCAACTTTGGTTGGGTTGTGTCCGAGTGTCTATTTTAGACCGATACTATTGGTGTTGCTAGAAATGTAGAGGTAGTTATTGGAGTATGGTTAATCTAGAATCTAACGTCTGAATCTCTTGGCCTCTGGATAATATTCAGAATATTGGTGATGAATTTTTGATAAAGCTGCTTTAGAAATAGATGAATGAGATGTTTGGTATAAGATTTATACTATTCATAGAAAACTTGAGGGACCTCTTGGATCTTCTGGAGAGCAAACAGTCTTTGAGTTCCATAAAAAGCAGGCCAACATATTAAGACTTCTATGTTGAATTTTCCAGCAATGGCAGTTGGAGATCAATCTGGAACATTGATTTCAAGGACGAGGAACAAATTGTAGAAGTGGGGGGTAAACTGCAGGTGTGTTACGTTTCACCTATTTTTTCGAGTTCCTGAATACTTGGTCTCTGTGGCTGGATCGGGTTTTGTTAAGCCTAGAATCTGCAAGGACCTGGTATTAACTGTTTCTATCTTACTTCGTTCAGGTGGGGGCACATTATTTTGAAGAGGGAAATGTGCAATTAGACTCACAACACGAATGCAATGATTCGACCATATTTCAGGTATCATCTCAAATTTATACATGGGTCATGGGTGGCCAACTTGTTGAGGGATTTTATTCCAGCAGGTAAAAGCCAGAAAAGAAAAGACAAACAAGTTACAAGTTTAACAAGATATAATGCTTAGTTAATAAAAACTCTAATTTCACTTCTTGTGATTCTTCTGTCATGTGTTGGTTATGCTTGATATTGCAGTCTCCAGAAGATTCAGCTACTACCCTAATCAGCATCATTCGCCATCACGAAACTGAATACCTGGCATCTCTTGAGGTAGTTACGTGTTTTTTGGAAAAAAAAATAATTATTATGTTGGGAAGCTCCTGAATCCTGACTGGATGCTATTTGGTTTTTCAGGCGTCATATTTGAACTTATCAGATACTACCTTCAAAGTAATTCATCTCCCTCTCCCACTCCCTCTCCTTCGCCTTGCCTCAATCTATCTAAATCCAGTCTTTTTGATTAAGCCTCTAGACAACAGTTTGGGTTGCTATTGGCTGGGCATCAGTGAAACATTGTTTGGAAGGGAAAAAATTGAAAATTAAAAATAGGGCACATAGTGATAAAATGTGTGCAGATCTCAGGATTCAAGTGCTTCTGCCTTAACTTACTAATATGCTATCTTTCTCGTGACGGTGTCATGCCAGGATCTTAGAAGGAAACTTCCGGTGACTCGCACCCTATTCCCATGGCATAACACACTGCAGATTAGTCTGACTAGAGACCTCTCGAAAGAGCTCGGAGTCAACAAGTGATAGCGATGACACAGTGAAGATGCACATTAAGGATTAGCGGATAAATTATTCTTTGGCGAATACGGATGAGCGGAGCATGAGAGTTGAAACATAGGCGTTTTCCCAGATCTTGTAATAGTGAACAGGATGTTGCTCCATATTAATTTTATTTTTTGGATTTGCATCAGCTAGTCAAAATGTCTGTTGTAGCCACGAGATAGCAGAGATTGATAATGGGAAGGGATGTATCATGTCACTGTTTTAAACGAGACTGAGCAGTCACTGTTCATATAGTATTATTACTTGCTTGATCTAGGCCTTCATTTTTTTTTCGTTTAAATCGTTGAGTGCTACTAATATATTGCTCCCTCCACCCAAATTAATTATGATGTTAAATACTTCATTGGTTTGATTTGAGTCGGAACACATAAATAATACTATCTGTCCCATAAAAACATAGCTTCATCAAAGAGAAAATATGGTAGGTACAAATAATCAATTTTCGAGAAGATAAAAAGTTCTATTTAATCATGCAACGTATCTAAAATCTATGACAAGTTGTACCCAAAAAAACTAATCTATGATGAGGAAATATCTTCAGAATCTTCAATATACATGTAACATGATATCACACACATTTGACCCATGGAAACTTTCTTCACATGAGTTTATCTCCCGCTGAAACAGATCTTTCCTTGCATTCTTCACATATTTGTTGCTCATGTTGTTTGAGCTATGTTTGCTGTGCTCAGTCCTCTTATTGAGATTGCACAGATGGCGGATCGAGAGCTGATTTCTGGCTGCGTGCGGATTTGCCTTGTATTGGATACTTGATCCACTTTGTCTTACAGCAAGGAATCGGCATCACATAATATGCCACTTGTACACATAGAGGACCCACCGTGAGGGCCTTTGGGGCTAATGCCCCTACTAGATTCTTCTTAAAAAATAAAATAAAATAGAATTAGGAATCTTTAAAGTTTTTATAACGATATATTTTAAGATATAATTTAATACGATTAAATATTATTTTATATAAAATTATTATGATATATTAATGATAAATTAAATTATAAATTTTAATATATTTAAAATTTTCCTGACATTATTAAAAATAAAAATAAAATATTCTAAAATTTAAGTCATTATAAAAATTATGATAGATCCAACTTATTTAGATAAGGACGACCTGCCATGTTGGTGTGTGGGGACTACTATGAAGTGGAGGTCATAGGTTCACCACCTCTCCATTCCCTCGTGGAATCTGGCAAGTCTACAGTGTCAAAATAAACAAAAAGAGAGAGAGAGAGGAAAAAAATGCCTAAGAAGTATTTCACAAATTCAGGGATTAGTTTTGTGACAAATCTTTTGGGATCACAAATGATTTGTCCCAAGTTTTGCAGAGGAAGAACCAAAAACTTTTAAGTATGCTTTCTCTTATAAATGCTGCGAAAAAATTATCGTAACACATAAAAGATAATGGATTTAATGAATTCAAGTTTGATGGTTTTTGTTAGAAACGTGAAGTAGAAATTCCGTATTTGGAGACAATTATGTTCGAATTAGAAGATCAAGATGTCGAGCAGAAGCACTCATGAATTATCACTATTACAAGGTTGAGTTATTTTGTTTGATAATTGATCCTCGATTGATTAAGTTCAATGATCGTTTTAACTATATCAATACAAGGTTGAGTTATTCAAATTCATAAAAATTTAACACACATCAAAATCAAAGATAAAATAATTATATATATTTTACTTTATTCATCCCATAATATATAAATTTTTTTACTATTTAACACATAATTTAAAGAGTTTTATTATTATGGTATAAAAAAATTACGTCATTCTCTCAAAATTTAAATACATAATTTAAATCATTATATTTTTTTCATAATGTTACAAAATTAATCTCATTTTAAAATTTAACTCAACAAATATTCAAATAAAATAATTATATACATTGTGGGACTGTTGGAGTAAAACGGGGAGAGAGTAATTCAAAGTAGGATGCTTTAGGATCAGATCTTGAACTCAAAAAACATCTTTTCGAAGGTACCGTTGTCAAGACTCAACAGGCGGGCCCCCATCTCAAATAAGAGAAGCCCCACCCACACTCCGCTAACCACCAGCAAACTCCGTGCTCCTGCGCCGTCGTCCTCCTCCGCCGGGTCAATCACCCCATGGCCTCCGCCGCCGATGACAAATCACCCCCGACCTACCACCAGAGCCTGATCATCAATGAATCAGAAGCCGCCACCACCGATCTTCCTCATCCCGGCGAGAAATCGCCGTTGTCCTCGGCGAATGTGATTACTCGCAAGGAGAGGACGAAGCGTGTCGATTCGCTCGATATCTTCAGAGGATTCACCGTCGCCGTAAGTCTTCAGTGACTGTGTTCTGTTGTGGTGTGTTCTGTTTTGTTGTGTTCTGTGTTGTTGAGGTTGATGAGTGGGGGATTATATCTGATTTTGCAGTTGATGATTTTGGTGGATGATGCGGGTGGAGAGTGGCCGATGGTCACGCATGCACCGTGGGATGGATGTAACCTTGCGGATTTCGTCATGCCGTTCTTCTTGTTCATTGTCGGAATGGCTATTCCTCTTGCTCTCAAGGTTCGGGTTGATTCCAAGTGTTTACTATTACTATTATTGTTGCTGTTAATTGTTTGATTCTATCTGTATGTTGCTTCTGTTTATCTTGAGTGTGAATAGTGAATCTATGCTCTTTTTTGTCTCGCAGAGGGTGCCAAATAGACTATTGGGAGCAAGGAAAGTGGTTATTAGGACTATCAAGCTTCTGTTTTGGGGCATCCTGTTACAAGGTTAGAATTTCAAGCTCTTGTTATTTTACCTTGAGAATCATGATGTACTCTCACTTGAGTTTCTCGTCCTGGACCTCTCTGCCTCATGCTTGACCTTCTGTGCTTTGGGCTTTACCTTGTATGAATGTGGATTTCACAACAGTAAAATAATGTCTCCTGATACGCTATTATGTAGACGCTGTGAAAATTAAGGAAGAAGGCAATTTTAGCACTAGATATTTCATCAGTGCATTCGTAGTGATGTCATGAGATTTATGTAGTTGTTCAATACTCATGGTCTTGCCCCCCTAAAGAATAAACTAGTGTAAAACATTCCATTGCTCGGCCTTAATCATGATTTTCTTTTTCTTTTTTAATCTTTTGATGTAAGCTAAGAAACGTGAGGGGGAACAGTCCACCATTGGAAACTGAAATCATTGTGGTTATTTCCTCAAGGTGGGTATTCTCATGCTCCCGATGAACTAACATATGGGGTTGATATGAAGAAGATAAGGTGGTGTGGCATTCTTCAGGTAATGTGACTTTGGTTTTCCTTGGCAAGATGTCCCCAACATAAAAACGTTCTCTGCTGCTTATTTTCAGAGGATTGCTTTGGCATATCTGGTGGTGGCTTTGCTAGAGATAGCTATTAAATCAACTCAAGCAGAGGAACAACCAATTCGGGGATTCTCTATCTTTAGAGTATACTGTTGGCACTGGTACCTTGCTGTTCTATGCTGGGATAAGATCAATTTTTCTATTATCGAAGAAGTCAAGTGTTCTTGATGTCATCTGTCTACTTGACTTCTATATTTTTCAGGCTAGCCGGTGCTTGTGTTCTTATCATCTACTTCTCCGTGCTTTATGGAACATATGTTCCAAATTGGGAGTTCACTGTCCAGAGAATAGACTATCCCGACTATGGAGAGCATTTCACTGTGAGTCTCTTTTCCCTGGTGTACTACTACTACTTGCATTTGTTGGATTTTGTATTTCCTGTGCATTTGATGATTTGACAAGGGGTAATGTAAGTGCGAAGATGACAATATAATTTTTGTGGAAGCTCAGTGTCTTACTCCATTTGGTAGTATGCAAAACCGTGATCCTTTTTCCAGTGGGGAGATTTTGGTGATTATACTCTTTTTTTTTTTTTTTTTTTTTTTTTTTGCGCATGCTGGTGCTACACTTCATCAGGACCGATCTCGATTCACTTGACATCACTGTGGAGAGAGATTTACACCAATGATTTTTTATTGCCTAGGTAACGTGTGGCGTTAGAGGGAAGCTGGATCCACCTTGCAATGCAGTAGGATACGTTGATAGGCAAGTGTTGGGGCTCCAACATATGTACCAGCATCCAGCCTGGAGAAGATCTAAGGCAAGTAACTTTAAGCTTGGTTTGGCTTGCTTTACATTTCTGATTTCTTGAATCTTATTTCATGTAACAAGGATCCGATCTTTGATTTCTCCTTTTTTTTTATTCTATTGCATTATAAGTGATAGTTTTTTATTCCTTTTACCGAAGTAGCGCAGGCTTGTACAGCCGATTCGCCTTATGAGGGTCCTCTAAGGCCTGATGCTCCATCTTGGTGCCATGCACCATTTGAGCCAGAAGGCATTTTGAGGTACATTCTGCACTGTTTATATGTCTGCTATTGGGTTCGGTTTGGGTGACTTGGAATAGTTTGGATATAATTCTCTCAACTATGCAACATATTTTCTTTTTTTTTTTAAGAAAAAAAACACTATGCAACATAAAGACCTGTATTTTCTAACAGGAAAAGAAAATAACAGGAACTCGGTCATTGTGTGATAGATCAGTGAGTTATGATAATTAATTTGGAATGAGTTGAAGCTGACTCAACCTATTAGTCAGTTACCATCAGAATGTATTCATGGGAGTGTACAGGTTTGGTGTGCTTTTACATTGTATTCATCGTGTTGAAATGCAGCTCAATATCTGCAATCCTCTCAACAATAATTGGTGTACACTACGGCCATGTCCTTGTACATATGAAGGTCTGATCTTTGACTGAAAAGAATGAAGAGCTACTTATATCAACCCCAGCTTGCTTGCTCTAACTTGCTCTATGAAACCAGACTCATGCTGACAGATTAAAGCACTGGATTCTGATGGGCCTTGCCCTCCTTGTCGCCGGAATTATCCTTCATTTCACACACGGTGAGATTGATAATGGATAATGCTAGTAGATCCTGACATGTTATTTTTGTAACCCTCCTATATTCTCTCTTCAAATGCAGCAATGCCTTTGAACAAGCAGTTGTACACATTCAGCTACGTGTGCATGACCTCTGGTGCAGCAGCTTTGGTGTTTTCTTTTTCCTATGTTATGGTAATCATCAACATTACCATGTTGAATCCCATACATGAGCATGTTTTGCTGATCTAGTTTCTGTAAGATAACGTTCTGTTATACAATGGTATAGCTAATGCCACTGGGGTCCATTACCAGGTTGACGTGATCGGCCTTGAATACTTATTTCTCCCGTTGAAGTGGATTGGTATGAACGCTATGCTTGTCTATGTTATGGCAGCAGAGGGAATCTTTGCTGGATTTATCAATGGATGGTACTATGGTGATTCCCGAAATACACTGGTAAGTACTGTTACTCTTGGTCTTCCTCGCTACCCTGGAGTTCCTCAAGAGTCCTAAATCAACTTGCTGGAAGTTGCTTTAGTCTTTCCCAAAACATATTGGTTGCAGGTACACTGGATACAGAAGCATATTTTCGTTGAGGTCTGGCATTCAGAAAGAGTAGGCATCTTGTTGTATGTGATCTTCGCGGAGATCCTGTTTTGGGCTGCTGTTGCAGGCATCCTGCATCAACTCCGGATTTATTGGAAGCTGTAGTTCAATGATGTTGTCTGTGTAGAGTTTGAACTTCTGTTGCAGCAGGCTGAGCACAGGAATGTGAATGATGCGCATGGAGTTCAACTTTCTGATCAAGCCAAAGTTTGGATAGACAAACCCTTGAACATGTGTCATATATGTTATGGTTCGGCGGTTGTATAGTACAGGATTCAGTGTACTATTGTAAATTGTGTACCATGGTTGTATGATAACAGGATTCAGTGTGATATTGTGTAATGTGCTAATCAGTGTTTGTATCAGTTACATACAAGGCAGTCTCCTATAGAAGAGTTTTCTACTGCTCCAACCTCGAAACTTTGTACTAATCCCAAATTTTTCAGAATCAATGTTTTAACTTTTCACCCTATTAGCAGTAGAGCTGGTTTATCTCAACTCTCATCTCAGTATTTTAAGCTCTGGAGTATCAGCTCACTGTCATCTCCTTGGTATTAGGGTTCTCGGGTACATATCAGCCTTGTTGAGATATGAACCCACATCAGTACACACATAAACGATACGTGTAGAAAAGAAAGGACCTGAACGAATGGAGGCAAAATTGTTGGAGTCATCGATTGATCTCGACAGATTACTTTCAATCATTATTTCAAGCAGAGAAACGAGCATCATGGTTCCATAACTAATACAGAGCAACATCCCTGACAGCAGTATGAAATGTGACACGTTGAAGAAAACCAACTCAAAGTATCTTCATCATTAAAATAAAGCAAAATGTTTTAAGACCACACACAAAACCAAAACTTAATACTCTCCTTCAACGGCAGACTGCAAAAACTAAATCTCAAAACAAGAAGCAACAACAACGAATCATGCTTGTTGATGCAGATAGAAGCAATAGACTATCGAGTGCCTTTTAACACTTGATCTCCTTCAGGCCATAGGCAATGTATAAGAAAGTTGGGTCCGAGGCACCATCCTTGTAGTAGGCGAAAACCAAGCTTCCATCATCGTGCATGCTCTCGCCAACAAAGCTGCAGAGTTACCACCAAAAATTAGAGTACGTAAAACTTCAGACTAGATGCAAACAGTAACATAAATATCTCTAGGAAAGGAGGAGATGGAAAGGAAAACAAGGCATATACAATTGAAGGTCGCTAAGCTTTGATAGAATGTACTTCATGGCACCCTCGATATTCTTCTTGAACACCTCTTGCTTCTCTGGCTCCAACTTGGGAGTCAAGTTCTTAATGTACCTTTTGAGAAAAGCAACGAATTGCTTCTTGTCAAATGCTGGTTGTTCCTGCACACAAGCAAACAGGTGAGCAATATGTCGAATTTGATAACAAGTTTAGCAGATGAGGAAATCTGTCACACAAACCTGTAGCCTGAAGGTATCAACGATGTCAACAACCTTGACAGCTGTGTCATCAACACCTTCATCTTCCTCGCCACCTTCAGCTGAAGGGTTGGCACCGATGTCTACATCAACAGATCCATTGACAACCCACTGCATAGAACAAACAGAATCTGGACATGTGCATAATGCAAAGGAAGAAAGACATGATACACAAGTGCTGAGGCAACACTGACCTTTCCCTCTACCTCCCAAAGCATCCCATTCTCGAGTTCCTTGTAGGGGAATGAGTCTGAGAGCAACTCATCACCTGAATTAAAAGATTAAGGCTTAGAAAATAAGAGGAAAATAATACTTTATGAAGCACAAACTACCACAAATTGTTGTAGGTGGTCATGACGAATAAAACACGTAGTGAAAGTTCAAATACAAATGCATTATAATGAGAAGATTTCAAAAAGACAAATTTAAGAAACCCCACAAAAATTGGAAAAAGTACGGGTGGCATAATAATTCCATGAGAAAAGTGCACTAATTACTACATTCAACACTCTTGCCATACTCGTTTAGTGAAGAAGACAGAATAAATTGAACAACAACAGGCAGACACAAAATAAAAGATGATTGATTTGCCTTAATCATAAATCAAGCGGACAAAGTCAAACAGATTTCACTGTTTCTGAAGCCTTATCATACAGATAAACTAAGTACTTGTCTTTCCATGAACAGAAGGACATCGACTACTAGGAACTCCCAAATATGATATATTCACCCTTTTGCATAAGTACACTTCTATAATTAAAAACCTAATACTTTCACACCTTGTATAGCAGAAGAATTATGAAACTATAACGCAATTGTTTATAAATCAATATCCAATATCATGCAAATGCTCAGTACTTAACTAGAAAAATTGTTTATTCATAATCTATGACTCAACACAACAGGATAACTCGAAACTACAATCAAAATCACTGTTTTCCAGCAAAACCCAATCAGAGGTTACGCAATTGAATCC
>LIEC01012389.1:0-36628 GCA_001925005.1 Drosera capensis
TAAAAAAAAAAAAAAAACATTCGCGTATGGAAACTTGTTAAAATTATTATCCACATTGGAATTTGGTTCAAAATAATAGCATATATAAATTTTGGATTATTTCATTCGTTATATAGAATTCCAGAGATTTAATACTAACTCTTTCAAGATGATGGCCATTGCTTGAAGTACTAAAACACCTGTGGTTACGTTTGGCTCTCAATAACTTAAGTATAGAGAACTTCTAACCTCACCTTTATCATGCATAATCTCTATGTCGTTATATATTTGACGAGAGTACACAACCACAACCAACTAGGTGCTTATGTCAAGCACGTTCGAGGAACACGATATACACACAATCTAAACCCTCATTTGAAACTATTTCAAAAAAGTACTCCCTCTGTCGCATATTTATTAAAATGTTTGATTCGTTACGAGAATTTATATGAGTGTTGAATTTGTGTGGATTTTGCTAAAAAAAGAATTTTTTTTACTATAGTGGGATTTACTATAACAGTTGTGAGATGAGATAGTGAGTGTCCTATAACAAATGAGATTAATTTGATATTTTTTTATGTTAAAAATAACCAAAAAAATTGTAATTTTTTTAGACTGGCCAAATAAAAAACATTACGATTTATATGGGACGTAGGGATTGATTTACTACATTATACACTCTTTCACTTGCTTGCGTTAGTCCATAGATTTTTTCTTGACTGCTTTGATGAGGTGTTTCTTGTTAGGATAAATAACAAACAAGATCAAAGAATATAAGAAGAGAGAGTGAGAGATCGAGAATTGACGTTAGAAAATCCTCAAAGGGAAGAAAATCTAACAATCGTCGATGAGAAATTCACTGTCTAGAGAAAAGATACCTAAGATTGGGAGTTACAAGGGTATATACTCACTCTATCTTAAAGATAAAAAAACATAATTCTCCTCCAAAAATAATTAATTTCGGACGAGAAAAATAAAACCTTTGAAAATTTTATTTCCCTTTCAAGGAAAAATAAAAAAAATCTCGAGATGATTGTAAATCTCAGAGAGAATTAAAATCTAGCATATGAAGAGAGATTGAAAACAAGCTAAATGACTTGTTGGTAGCTCAAAATAAGCTAAGAGGATCGGATGAGAAGATAAAGCTTCTCAATACAGTAGTGGAAACACTTACAAAGAGAAATGCTGAGCTTCAATGTGAAAACTTTCCATGTGTAATAGTTCTAGTATTTTACCTGATTTTGATGAGTTTAAAGGTTTAAAAGTTGCTTTGGTCTGCTTTCCCTCTTGACACAACTTACACTTTCTGAATTTTATTTGAGGAAGTTCTTTTACTAGGTTTTCTGAGGATAATTTGGCTATACTTTTAAAATTCAAGTGAGCTAATCTCTTATGTCATAGCCACTTTATATCTTCAACACTTTCAATGTAAAAACATGTTATTTGTTCTGAGTGTGATGAGTTGAAGTCTACTCCATAAATATTTTATTTCTGGTTCCTATCAGTTTCACTTTTTTGATGACTTTGTCTCTTACTTGACATGAATCATAGTAAATGAGTAGTCATAATTTTTGTCACATAATTGGGTAATGGAAAGCAGGTTATGTTCTAAACCTTTACATCTCTAAAGATTAAAGAAGCTGTACCAAGGGTTCCATAATCTTTAGTTTTACGTGTCTTACCTCCTCCAAAGATTACTAGGGTTCCTTCTTCCTTTCTGTAATCCTTCAGTAGCTTTTGTTCCCAGTCATATGTTAGCATCCATTATCCAAGTGCCACGTTCCTTCCTATTGTTCCTGTAGTAGAATACTTAAAACTTGTACATGATATGGGTCCTCACTTATTAGTTTTTGGGATCCACACTTGAATTATTTTTTTTGTATAGAGTCCAATATTCGAATGACTTATAACCAGTTTTGCCACAAGTATAGTAGTAGACCTTGGTCTTGTTTCCTTAGGTGGTCTGCTGGTGTTTCTTCACCTCTTCTGCTGCATTATGCATGTGCAGACGGGGTTCAATTGTGGTTTTCTCCATGCAGTATTGGAAGAATATGGACATATGCCGACAAGTACCTACACTTCAATTCAAGCACCAGCGATGATGTAGCACATTCAAGACACCAAAAACAGCTGATGAGCTCAAACTCAGGACCCCTGTGGGCCTCGGCCAACCCTTCTTCGACCTCTACAAGGACTTCATTCGATCCATCCTGCTGCTGAGCACCCATCCTGCTAATTGTGCAAGGTGAGGATGCCCGAGTCTTGATAAACATTCAATCAGAAACATAAAGACCTAAACATTTGTGCACTACTATCTGTCCGAAGCATTCCGATTCTTTGCAAAAGACACATTAATAGATATGCATCAACTGAAGCATTCCGATTCTTCTAGCGCTACGAGAGTCGTGCCAAGAACATAAAAGCCTTGACTAAGCAACTTAGATAGAGATATGGAGTACGGACTGCAGATAAAATGTAATGTGCAAGAGTCGAAGCCTTTCACTCTCTGCAGATGCATGCTATGCTTAATGGCATATATACGGAACTCACACAAACCATGAGAAAAGTACGGTTCAGATCATAGAAAGTTCGAATAACACTTGGAGATTCATGTGGGACACAGGACTTCATCTCAAGTTAGACAAAGAAATAGGACAAGATCACATACCTCTAGTCATACAATTCTTCGAAATATAATTCAAGAATTTCAACAGCCGCTTCATCTATGTCATCCTGATCATTACCCTGAAGGTTCCACACCTTCTCCGCACCTCCAGCTTGGGAAACCATCTGGGCGTAAACATTAATGCCTTTCTTCTCCTCTTCCCCTGCCCTCAAGATGTTCTCCAGCGCTACTAAGCAAGAGTAAACGGCGAATGGATCTTCGCAACCCAAGAGACTGCATATCTGTCTTATGCAACCGGCATGCACGAGAAACCTGCATGATGATGAAGTGAGCATGGGATTCTGAAGGAAAATAAAAAAGAAAAACAATAAAAACTTCATACCTGATTTGCTCATTGCCCATGCAGCCTCTTTCCTGGCATCGATCTCGGCTTGTTCAAGCAGGTTAACAAGAGGACCTACAATACCAGCTTGGATAACAGCCTTCAGCAGTTGAACAAATCAGGATAGTTTTTTATGTACCAATAGACTCCATATTTCACAAATAACTTACGCTGTTGAGAAAAGTTTGATATCCCAGCATGCACTTAGAGAACCAATTAATCTTAGGGAGCCAATTAACCTTAGATGAGCTTCAGTCGAACTCTCACACTCGCATACTAAGGATATGCACTCAAATCTTTCGCCTTTTCTCGGCTGGACGAACCCATATTTGGAAAAGGTCCAGTTAAATCCAGTTTTAGTATTCACATTTTAAAAGCTTTGGAAGTTTTCATTCAACATCACGATATCTGATGGTCCATTGTTCCACAATCAGGCCCGTACGAAAATAACTTAAAGTATACCTCCAGGAGCTCCTTTGTTCCAGCAGCGATCTTCATAATGACAGAGCAGGCTTCTCTCCTGATAGTATCCGTTCTAGGATTGCTCAGCAATTTCACAAGAGGAGGAAGAGCTCCAAAGTCGATCATACTCTGAGATGAAGGAGAGGAGGATAGGCAATCAGATAATAAGAACAATAAGCACATAGAAAAATAAATTACATGTTCTAAAGCACCTATGAGGAGAACGATAAGGATTCCGAAAGTCTGTTCTTAAGTTCTAGTATAACGTGATGAGTTTACGAATCAATTATGTGCAGAACAACATTCACCAAGAAACTTGAGCTACACAACTATACATTCTTGATCATGGTAGTTATAAGCACCCGCTCAAATATATAACAAGCCTGCAATGGTAATTCAGAAGCATCATACATACTGAAAATAACCTGATTAGGATCTTCAGACGCCCAATGGAACACAGGATGGCCTTTCTGTGTAAGACATTATTACATGAAAACGATTTTCAATCTCAGCAGAGAAGTCCTCTTTGCATTTTGTGGCGGTCAGATTGTTAATCATAGTATTACTTTCATTGTAGCATTGTTTCATAAGCGTTCGGACAGCAAAAGGTAAGACAATTTTAGCAATGGGGTGAAGTGCAGGAATCGCAACACATACGAAGGACAAACCTGAGTATTAGCATGATCATTAATCATTATCAAGTTACCCACGGTAAGAAGTCTAGGAAGTACCACATCATTTGTGTAAGAATATAAAATAAATAGTACTTAATATAATCGTTGAAATATAACCGTTGGAATAGCATATTTCGTAGCATATTCTCAACCATATGATCTATAAATAGAAAACTCATGTAAGAACTCTTTGATATGTTCCAAACATATTCCATACATTTCTCAATGCTTTAATACATTGAAATTATCATGATATTAGAGTTATTTTTGAGAAATGTGCGATCTGTCGATCCAGATCCCGTGAGATCCAGATCCAGATCCGGATTCAAATACGGCCATCAGTTGCCGTCTGCTTTGATCTGTCGATCCAGATCCGTAAGAGCCAGATCCAGAATCTCCACTGCTTCCGTCATCACCACCAAACACCACCACCACCAATCCTCCACCGCTTCCGCCACCATCATCTCAGACCACGAAGCTTATCATCGTGCTTCCGCCACCATCACCAAACCACCAACCAAACCGTCGGCCACCAAACCACGCCTCTAACACCAGTCGTCGTCGCCGGTTGTCGCTAGTCAGCGCCCTTGTCTTCCCCCAGCCAAGGCGAGCCACCATGACCATGGACACGATCTTCCTCAACCACTATCCCTCCCGATCACGCACAACCACCAAAACACCATCACCAAGCTCCGCCATCGCCGACATCAGTCGCGTGCCGGCCCTGACATCGCCTTGCTCATCTAGATCCCAGATCCTGAGGAGGGTTTTCGCCTCACATCCAGCTGCCGGCACCACCGCCACCCACCTCTGGCAGCCACCATCCGCCCTCGTACGCCGCCAGAGCTCTTCGACGACCTTCTCAAGGCTAGGCGAGCCCGGATCCGGCCACCCACGAGCCCAAACGCGGCCTCGAGCTCCCATCGATTTCCCCATTTCGCACCACCACCGCGCACAGCCGCGACCACCCTCGATTCCAGCCATCAACTGTCGTCTGCTCCGCCTATGAGTGCCGGAGACCACCCTCGCAGCCTCCCAGAAGCCGGACGTCAACCCTCGAGAGGGCCCCGGTCGACACAGACCTGACTCCACCGCTTCCCCCAGCAAGCTCAACCAGATTCCGATGAAACCTAGATCCGCCTCGGGCTAGTCCTCCCGTCAGATCTGGCCTCTCAACATCAGATCTAGACGTAACATTGAGCCTCGCCGCCACTCCGGTGGCCATCGCCACCCTTTTGCCTCTCTCTCTCTCTCTAACATCAACCTCATGGCCAGATGCCGAGTGACAAGAGTGTTGAGGGAGGTGATGATGCATTTAACACCTTCTTCAGTGAAACAAGTTCAAGGAAGCATGTTCCTCGTTCCATCTTTGTGGATCTTGAGCCCACTGTTTCACCAACTGTTCCACCCAGAACAACTCATCAGTGGCAAGGAAGATGCAGCAAATAACTTTGCTTTGATGGGCTATGGGATGAGCAGAGCAGATCACATGCATCTTGTCCAACAGCTTCATGTTGGGATGGGTTGCTCACATTTGTTGCATTGCATTTTGCATTGATCTGCTGCTATTTTTTGATTATTTTCAGGGCTCCAATTATTGAAGTGCCGACCGCTAGTCGCTTGGCCGGAGCTTCCCAACGCAGACAACGCTTCGGTGAGCTTCCTCCGATTATTCGATCCAGATCCCGTGAGATCCAGATCCAAATACGGCCACCAGTTGCCGTCTGCTCCCACTGCTAGTCGCTTGGCCGGAGCTGCCCACGCTTGGCGTTGAGCTTCCCTTCAATCTTCTGATCTGCCGATCCAGATCCAAATCCGCTTCCACCACCAGCAGCCACCAAGGCGGTCGTCTGCTGACCTTGCCGAACAATAGATCTGCTAACATCACGCACCATCCACTATCACTCAAAACCCATCCACCAGGACGGTTCCATGCACTTCTATCCAAACTTAATTTGTTCTTTTCAGAATCACATTGAATATGAGGGGATGTTAAAATACAAAATATATAATGCTCAATATGACCGTTGGTATAACATATTCTCAATTATATGCTCTATAAATAAGGAACTCATATAAGAACTCTTTGACATGTTCCAAAAATGTTCCATACATTTCTCAATACTTCAATACACTAAAATTATCAATTTGATTGGTGACTGCAAAGAGAAGAGACGATACTGAACAATTGAACTAATGCAAAATTACTAAGCAGTCTTGATTCACAGCACCCTACACTTACAGTAACAGTTTAAGAAGACTCGGGCAGAATCCTGCTTCAGTGACAGCCAAAGAGCTGCCATCAGATTCATCGATTTCATCAGAAAGATGGGACAATGCCCAACATGCTTCACTTAGGACTTCATCATCATTGAATTTAACTAGTTGTTGAAGAACAGGAAGAGCGGCCTTTGTCTGCTCCATGATACGGATTGAGAAATCAAAATTGTGTTACAGGCCCTGAGTAAGAACCAACAATCAAAGCAAATCATGATAGAAAATCATACCAGTTAAAATGACGGCTTTGGCTTGTGTTTGCAAAAGTTTGACACAGCCCAAGTAGCGGTTTTCACCATCTGACAGCTCAACATCATTTGTAAATTGAGTCAACAAGGCTCCAAGTGCTTCATTAGAAAGGACAACATCACGGCATTCTCTCTCGAAGTTCCAGCAATGTTCCCCAGAGCCCAGACAACCTGAATTTCAAAAACCAAATGAGAGATCTTGTCCAACGGGTTCTGTAGCTTTATAGATGTCTCATGCAACCTGGGAGCACAAATAAAAATTTACCTGGTGACGAACAGTTACGTGCGGAGAACCAAGAAGCCTTACAAACATTGGGACAGCTCCATGCCCAATAACAGCTACAGCCCCTCTGATTCCCCAGAAGCAATGTTTGTAAGAAGCCATGCTGCCTCATGCTAACAAAAGAAAGCCGAACAATGCCATCAGTCAACCTCTGATCCCGACATTTATTATCTAACCCTACAGGCGTAGGCAAACGCAAACCTGCAGCGTCGGATTGGGGGTTTATCTGGTGCAAAGATTTGAGGATCAAATCACCAAGACAGGATCAAATGAAAAAGGAACACAAGAATTCCACTAGATTCACCCCTATTCAATCTACGGCACAAAAATTTTGCCCAATCTACGCAACACAAGAAAACAATAACTCATCAACATTCACCGGTCTTCTATCAAGGGCACAAAATTTTTCTGAGAAGTCAGAACAGTAGTTTCCTGAAGGATCTCCCATATCCATGAAATTACAGTTGAGTCGGCATGATTCACTGACTATTATCCTACATCTGACATGAAGAGAGTTTCCAAGCGACTATCAAACATCATCTTGCATTCCCATTTCTTTACAATTCTGCCCAATCTAATACTGCAACCCCAATCCCACAGGCTCATCGACAGAATCTTGAAATCCAACTACCTTTCATCGAAAACAACAGCAAAAACCAAGATCATCGAGAAGCAGCAGTACCACTAGAAATCAATTTCCGAAGACCAGTAGTCGCCTGCAGTGGGGGTGCAAAGACCTATAGGAGGTTTGCCTAGAAGCGCCCTTGAAAGAGTGCGTAATAGCTCACTGATCAAGCGCCCTTGCGCCGAAGATGAACGGGGCTAAGCGATCTGCCGAAGCTGTGGGATGTAAAAAGACATCGGTAGGGGAGCATTCCTCCTTAGGTATAAAGTCGCGGCGCGAGCCGTGGTGGACGAAGCGGAAGCGAGAATGTCGGCTTGAGTAACGCAAACATTGGTAATCCAATGCCCCGAAAGCTCATTAACATCATCGGAATAAACACCGGCTTGAAGGATCACCAGCACATTACCAACTCCCTGCGGTCATCCCAAACCATCAAACCTCAAATGAAGAAAGATGAATCCGAAACTGAAACTGAGATAATCAAACTAATCAGTCAGTCAGTTAGTTAGTCAGTTGGTGTGTTAGTTAAGTTAGTTGGTTAGTTTAGTTATCATGGCATCAACACCGATGCGGCGTTTCTTGTTCAAGCTCTGTTCCCTCCGGTTCCTGCGAAACTGGACCAAGTCTTGCTCTCTCCGTCATCTTCCTTCCTCGGTTTTGATGGGGTGCTTGAAGCCGTGCCGGCGGGCATCGATCTTGGTGTAAACCCTGCAGAGATTAGGAATGCGAGGTTTAGGTGCATTTTCTCCAAACTCTAAACCACTTGAAACTTCGAGAGAAACCATTTCACCAAATAATCGAACAAGTTTCGCAGCTATCTCACGTATCTCACAGGTTTGATGGTTCCAAAGGATCCTTGACTCATCCATGTCACCAGCCTCTAAAACCGTCTTGGCGAAGACTTCTCTAGAACCCAGGTTCTTCTCCTCTTCCCAAGTCCTCAAGATGCTCTTCAGTATATCTAAGGCTTCTAAGCGTAAGAAGATGGGTGCATCTTGGCAATTCAAAAGACTACTCAGTGGTTTATGAAGGCCTTCCGCACGAGAGACCTGCACGATGATAAAGTGAGCACGGGATTCTAAAGACAAAGGAAAACAATTCACATAGTTTTCATACTTGATTTGGCCGTTTGTAGCACCACATGTGGCATTCGAGATTGCCTATACAGCCACATCCCTGATATCGATTGCTAGATCAGCTTTCTCAATCAAGTTGACAAAGAGGATCGAGTACATCAGCTTGGATAGCAGCCTGAAGTCAGTTAAACAATCAAGATAATTTCTTTAGTACAAATAGACTGCATAAATTCATCAAACAATTTTAACATGTTGAAAAGAGTTTGATATCGTGGAATGATTTCAGATGGGATGAGATATCAAGAAATCCCAGTATGCGTCTAGGAAAGAGCTCTTAATCATAGCTATCAAGAGCGCCTTGATCATGCACTCGTTCTTATTAGTAACAACTCTAGACTAATGGGGTAGGATTGCACATAAAATTCTATCTTCCCTTCACCGCTGAAAGCATGAGTATTAGTTTCAGGCATTCACATTTTAAGCTTTGGAAGCATGTGACAACTGAACTATCCAATAGCATGAACTCATAGCCTACCTGAAGCTGATCCCTTGTTCCAGCGGTGATCTTCGCAATGACAAAGCAAGCTTGTCTTGTGATATTATCCGTTGCAGGGGTGGTCAGCACCTTTACGACAGGAGGAAGAGCTCTAAGGTCTATCATAAGCTAAGATGAAGGAAAAGAGGATAGAAATCAGATAGCAAGATGGGCATGAAGTGAGGAACAATACAATCTAAAGCGCTTAGGACGGAGAACAATGGGGATTCCGGACCGTCATTAATGTGACCCGATATACGGATTTATATGCGTTAAGTTTTCATATTAAAACATTCAAAAACACGGTAAAAGGTTAAAAAATTATCATTGTTTTTCAATTAGGTTTTTTATATTTTTTAATCTAACAGATCTATTTTATTTTTGGATTTAAAAATCTTTGAAATGAGATTTAAATACTAAAAAACACTCATCTAGAATTCAAGAAGTTACAAAGGAAGCTGTTCCACATAATATTAGCTAAAACATAAAACAGAATGGCCATTATGTATAGGAACATTAGATGAAGGCGATTTTGAGCCCTGCAGAGAAGTTATCTCTTTCATTGCATATCAGTGTCGGGGATGACTGCAGAGAAAGTTCGCCTTGGACATTAGCCTCGTCTCAGGTTCAAGAGGTGGCGCCGGCGAGACTCCATTTGCGTCGTCGAGGTCGTGTGGTGAAATTTTAGAATTTTTGTACACTTAATTAATAATCCCTTTTACAAATTATATTGACATTATCAAAAAATATTTCGTGAATATTATTTGTAAAAGTAAAAACATTTTATTTGTTTGTTTTGGTGAAATTTATTATTGAATATAAATGATGAAATTATTAACTCAAAATTTTCTAAACTTAATTTTATTTCTCATCAAAAACATTTTATATAAATTATTTGGTCAGAAAAAAGTTTAATAAGAGAAAATTACAAATACATATATTAAATTATTCATGTTTGATATATTGAATCGTCAAATTTTGATAATAGATATTTAATTTCTCTTTTTAAAATTTTTTTCGTTACAAAACTCCTCCTTAAAAAAACATATAATTGTTTTTAAAAATAAAAAAATAATATAATAAAATCTAATTTTTTTAGAAGATTTAAGTATTGTAAGATAGTTTATGTGATGAGAAATGGGTGGAGTGAGATAGTTTTTGGACAATTAATTTCACCAGGTGATAATATAGGATTTTTTTTTTTTTCTTTGTTCTCTTGCTTTTCAACTCTATTATTCTCACCGAAGCCATGTCGTAGCAGCATCATCTTCAAATCCCCATCTTTCCGTTTCAATCTCTCCAATCCAACCCCAAATTCACCATCAATTTCACCTCAAACATCGATTTCTCCTCGCCCAATTGTCCCAAACCCAGATGGGCATCTTCCATTTCTCAGATTCAACCACCAAAAATTTCAGCCCCCGACAACTCTGTTTGGAGGAGAGCAACGTCGAGCGGGGCGAAGAATCACAGGAACCTGCCATCATCGCACAAGATTGATGTAGGTTTCCTCGAGAGAAAGATTCATGGATACTGCAAGGCTGGCCGGACAAAAGAAGCCGCTAGGGCGTTGGAGATGCTCGAGAAATCGGGCGCTGTTCCTAATGTCAAAACGTACACCGTACTGATTCGCAACTATTGTAACGACCGGAATGTCGACAAGGCGCTCCAGCTGTTCGACCGAATGAAGGTTGCCCCGAACGAGGTGACTTATAACACGCTATTGAAGGGGTTGCGCGACTCCGGTAAGCTGGTTACAGCGTTAGAGATGTTCGACCGAATGAAGGTTTCCCCGAACGAGGTGACTTATAACACGCTATTGAAGGGGTTGCGCGACTCCGGTAAGCTGGTTACAGCGTTAGAGATGTTCGACCGAATGAAGGTTTCCCCGGACGTGGTGACTTATAACACGTTGCTGAAGGGGTTGGGCGACTCCGGGAAGATGGATAAAGCGCTAGAGGTGTTCGACGGAATGAAGGTTGCCCCTAACGTGGTGACTTATAACACGCTATTGAAGGGGTTGTGCGACTCCGGTAAGCTGGATACAGCGTTAGAGGTGTTCGACCGAATGAAGGTTGCTCCCGACGTGGTGACTTATAACACATTACTGAAGGGGTTGTGCGACTCCGGCAAGATGGATAAAGCGCTTGAGGTGTTCGACCGAATGAAGGTTGCCCCGGACGAGGTGACTTATAACACACTATTGAAGGGATTGTGCGACTCCGGGAAGCTGGATACAGCGTTAGAGGTGTTCGACCGAATGAAGGTTGCCCCTGACGTGGTGACTTATAACACGTTACTGAAGGGGTCGTGCGACTCTGGAAAGATGGATAAAGCGCTTGAGGTGTTCGACCGAATGAAGCTTGCCCCTAACGTGGTGACTTATACCACATTACTGAAGGGGTTGTGCAACTCCGGTAAGCTGGATACAGCGCAAGAGCTGTTCGACAAAATGAAGGTTGCCCCGAACGAGGTGACTTATAACACGCTATTGAAGGGGTTGTGCGACTCCGAGAAGCTGGATACAGCGATAGAGGTGTTCGACCGAATGAAGGTTGCCCCGGACGTGGTGACTTATAACACGTTACTGAAGGGGTTGTGCGACTCCGAGAAGCTGGATACAGCGCTAGAGGTGTTCGACCGAATGAAGGTTGCCCCGAACGAGGTGACTTATAACACGTTATTGAAGGGCTTGTGGGACTCCGGGAAGCTGGATACAGCGCTAGAGCTGTTCGACCGAATGAAGGTTGCCCCGGACGTGGTGACTTATAACACGTTATTAAAGGGGTTTTGCGACCCCGGGAAGCTGGACACAGCGCTAGAGGTGTTCGACCGAATGAAGGTTGCCCCGAACGAGGTGACTTATAACACGTTGCTGAAGGGGTTATGCGATTCCGGGAAGCTGGATACCGCGCTAGAGCTGTTCAACCGAATGAAGGTTGCCCCGGACGTGGTGACTTATAACACGCTATTGAAGGGGTTGTGCGACTCCGGGAAGATGGATAAAGTTCTCGATACGTTCGACCGAATGAAGGTTGCCCCTGACGTGGTGACTTATAACACGTTGCTGAAGGGGTTGTGCGACTCCGGGAAGATGGATACAGCGCAAGAGGTGTTAAACCGAATGAAGGTTGCCCCGAACGAGGTGACTTATAACACGTTACTGAAGGGCTTGTGTGACTCCTGGAAGCTGGATACAGCGCTAGAGCTGTTCGACCGAATGAAGGTTGCCCCGGACGTGGTGACTTATAACACGTTACTGAAGGGGTTGTGCGACTCCGGGAAGATGGATAAAGCGCTAGAGGTGTTCGACCGATTGAAGGTTGCCCCTGACGTGGTGACTTATAGCACGTTACTGAAGGGGTTTTGTGATTCCGGGAAGCTGGATACAGCGCAAGAGCTGTTCGATCGAATGAAGGTTGCCCCGAATGAGGTGACATATAACATGCTATTGAAGGGGTTGTGCGACTCCGGGGAGCTGGATACAGCGTTAGAGGTGTTCGACCGAATGAAGGTTGCGCCGGACGTGGTGACTTATAACACGTTACTGAAGGGGTTGTACGACTCCGGGAAGCTGGGTACAGCGCTAGAGGTGTTCGACCGAATGAAGGTTGCCCCGAACGAGGTGACTTATAACACGTTACTGAAGGGGTTGTGTGACTCCGGGAAGCTGGAAACCGCGCTAGAGCTGTTCGACCGAATGAAGGTTGCCCCGGACGTGGTGACTTATAACACGTTACTGAAGGGGTTGTGCAACTCCGGGAAGGTGGATGAAGCGCTAGAGGTGTTCGATCAAATGAAGGTAGCCCCCGACGTGGTGACTTATAGCACGTTACTGAAGGGGTTGTGTGACTCCGGGAAGCTAAATACAGCGCTAGAGCTGTTCGACCGAATGAAGGTTGCCCCGAACGAGGTGACTTATAACACGTTATTGAAGGAGTTGTGCGACTCCGGTAAGCTGGATAAAGCGTTAAAGGTGTTCAACGGGATGAAGGTTGCCCCAAATGAGGTTACTTATAGCACGTTATTTAAGGGGTTGTGCGACTCCAAGAAGCTGGATAAAGCCTAGAGGTGTTCGACCGAATGAAAGCAAACGTGGTGATTTATGACACGTTACTGAATGGGCTGTGCGACTCTGGGAAGTTTGATAAAGCGCTAGAGGTGTTCGACAAAATGAAGGTTGCCCCAAACGAAGTGACTTCCAATATCGTGATTGATGGTCCGAGCAAGGTAGGGAAAACAGAACAAGGAATTCCATGAAGATGTAGCAAGATTATGTTCGTGTGATGTACCCTTATTTGTGTGGCCTCTAGGAAGTAACTACAGCTCAACTCATGGGGATTTGCTCTTGCATTTATTGGCCAGTATCTTGATTTGGTACATATCATGAGTTCATATCCAGTCACCTACATCAAATTTGCTTGCCTAGTTCAACAACGTTCCTTGCCTTCTTTGCTCTTTGTGACTGTTTTTTATCGTTTGGTTGTAGGGAAGTAACAAGGCAGTTAACACCGTGCTTGAAGTATCTCATTTTTTTTAACGACACCATGCACAGCTTGGGTTTCACCGGTGGTTGTTGACGCGTCTTAGTAATACCGAAATTCTCGCTTATGCACTAGTATGTTCTTAATTTGCTTCGCCCATTTGAAGGGGATATGGTCTGCTCTGTTAGTTTCGAAACGTTTTTCTGTCCGGAGAAAGGTTACTTGAGAAGAAATCAAGCCTCTAATCCATTTTCGAATAAGTTACCTGGACTGCTGGACCACTCATAAAGACAGGAGTAAACGGTGAAGTAGTTCGATCATGAAAAGCAGTTGTGTGAGCTGAACTCCCTCAACTCGGCATGTAAGTTTCTACCATTGCGGATTCACAAGACTCTCAACAACGCAAACACCTTAACTCAAATAGGCTGCCAACAAATTCCATGTAATGCCTCTCTTTCTGCAGCTTCCTGGTCAACCAAATCTCAGTTTGGCGATGTGATCAGCAACTCCAACTGCCTAATCACCGCGATGCAGGATACAAGAGGGTTGACAAACATCTAGACGAAGACAATAGAAACCGCCACTCAGTACCGGATGCAACGATGGTTTTTTACTAAACCATATAACTCTCCTCAACCCAGCCAAACACTGGCAGAGTTTACGTTCTGATGCGGAGCTTTAAGAAGCAGATAAGTCATTAATGGGAAATATTTTCTGCCCATGCCGTATGTGATTGCCGTTTGTTATTTTGTTTAGATTTGATTAGTTTGAGTATGTTTTGATTTGTTGAATTGCGTTTCCTCAGTAAGCTTTTATCGTTTTAGTTAGCTTTCTTATTTTAAGACTTGTAAGTTGATGTTCACATTCATTCTTCAATAAAACCTTTTTCCAGATTCAATCTATTAGGCTTGTAGACTCGAGTTTTCTTTTTCCCCATGGATTCAGGAATCAGTATCGCTTTCCTTTTCCTGGATGTTGTGCATAAAGCACATAGTATGGCTCTTAAGATCGAGATGGCGGAGAAGTCAGTGCTAAAGAATGACTATTCTCGTAGATACATTTCTGAAGCGTTCTTCTCAGCAGCAAGCAAGGAAGATCTCCTTTTGCCTCTGGACAACAATCACAGTCAATCCAAGTTCAACAACGACAACCTAACACATGGAGCTGCAACTCGAAGCAGCAAGCAATAGCACCTGTTGGGAAGGATGTAACAAAGCCAAGAAATCCCTAAGTCAAAACCATGAGAGATAAGTGCCATAGGTGCCGAAAGATTGATGTAGCGCCCCAAGATTTTCAGTCCAATGACTGTCAGACACGTGGCGTTACCGTTGCTCCAAAGTCTCTTTGAAACAAGACGATAAGATTTCAAGGGGTTTAAGGGTCATAAACATAGGACACTAACAAGAAATATCCAATTTACAAGTCTTAAATTACATGAAATTTATACGTCTGGAAATATCAGTGAAACCCAAATCTAGTCATCATCGTTATGTCACGATTCCTTCCACGACCCTTTATTGCCTGAAACAAATATGTAACCGTGAGCTCGAAAACCCAATAACACAGGATACACATCCATTCCAGGAGTCCGGCATGCTTATTATATCATGTGTTTCCCATGCACAAACAGGATGCAATGCAAGCAACATCAAGCAAGCATATGCCAAGCAGGAACGTATAAATACGTACAGAATAATAATATCTCAAGTCAAACAGGTTAATCTCTGTTTCATTATCACTAGCCTTTATTAAAACCTTTAAGGCTCTGTTTGTATCTCTTGTCAAGTCAAGTTGATTCTCGTGACTTTAACAGTTTAATGATATGCTCTGTCATGTCATATTGATTCTCGTCATTTTTACAGGTTGATAACATGCTCTGTCATTTCATATTGATTCTCCTGACTTTTACAGGTTCATGTCATGTTTTTCATGTATTTCATGTCATGTCGTATTGATTCTAGTGACTTTTACAGATTGTTGACATGAGAAAAAGGCCGTGTTGGGCCTGCTGGTTGGGTCACAATCGGGTCGGGTACTAGATTGGGCATGTTGTCGGGCTTGCTGCGGTCGCCGTCTCCATGGCTGCTGGTCGTCGTCTTGTAGATCGTTGGCTGCCGGATCCGGACTCTAGGTTGCTGGGATCGGCTCTTCGACGACGGCAAGTGATGGCAGGTCGTATGGGTCGATTAGGGCCTCGTTCGGGCTCGTCGATGGTCGAGGAAACATCACGAGTCGGGAAATGGCCGGATCCAGAGTCGCCTTGGTTTTGGACGGTCGTTGACAAGCTATGGCGGTAGCACATGACGACTAGCGACAACACAAGATGGTTGTCAGTGATGGATCTTGGTGGTTCATGGTGAATAATGTGTGCTGATGAGAGAGACTCCTAGGGACCGAATCCGGGGAGGGGGTGGCCGAATTTGGACTCGGAATGGTCGTCGCCTTCTTTGCCTATGCCATCACCATTGTTTTCTTGTGCTCGAATAATCCTCCTTGTTTTGATTTGATTAGTTTACTTGAACGTTCTTGAGCAGAAAAGTTTATGTCTATGGGTCTTGTTGGTTTTCACGTATGTCTTTCACAGCTTTTGCTGATTTCATCCTTCTTGATCGATCCGATTCTTCTGTTGTATTTAACTCGATTGAGTTATATTCTTGAATTTGGGTTGAGTAATCCATATCATTGTTTCTCTACGCTTTGTTGTTTGAGAGGAATAAGTCCAAGACCTGATTAAGTTTTAAAACTTTGCACAAAGACATAAGTGTCAAGTGGCTTCTCTTAGGACTCCGCTTTCTGTTTGCTTGGGATACTTGAGTTCCCTTTGGTTGGTTGCAACCATTGCACTAAAAACCTCGTATCCGAAGCTGATTATCTTTTCCTTATTCGAATGGTTGTATTCGTATGGGGGCTTCCGTGTTGTTGTCTAGCCTCATACTAGAAGTAATTGTTTATTGGTTGGATATCATTATATTCATGTTATCCTGATAGTCCTTTTGAGTTGCAGCTCTGACAATTGCTTCTGTAGTTCTCAGATCTATATTCATATACGTTGCTTCTTTTGTTGCATCTCCAAATAAGCTCTGTGATCTGGTTTTAATGGCTTAGCTCAAACTCGGAATTCATTTATTTACTGGCTGGCTGGCTGTCTTCTATCCATTTAATCAGCACGGTCTCAGAGTTATTGCCATGATGATTGTTCTTGTGGTCTGCTAGCCTTGAAACCTATTTGTTGGTTCTCAAAGCTAGTTTCAGTTTCTTTTAATCTCACATAATGTTATTGAGACTCAAAGATTTGAAGAAGTACATAAGTTTTGTTTTTATGATACAATTATACTTGCAATAAAAGGTGATTCTGGAAATCTTGAAAGCTAGAAAAGTAAACATGTCTTGTCTTCCAATTTTCTTGTGATGTTTTGTCTTTTAATGATTCGCAATCTTGTTACAAATAAGAGTGATTGAAATCTCATTATGTATCGATTTTATTAAATTATTTGGTTTGAGTTTTGATAACTTATGATGACTTGGATTTGCGTGTTATACTAAATCTTCCATGCGAATCTTGACTTTTCTCAGAACTTGCAAACCAATCCTCAAGAAGATTGAGTTTACCTTGAAACTAGAAACGAGATTTTTCCCGCCAAGCTATTTGAGTTGAGTTTTAACTGCTCAAACTCCTGTTTTGCTTGCGGAACCTTGATATATAAACTGTTATTCTTTTCACGGTTTGAGGTCTTTGGGAATTTCACAAAAGGTATCGAATGAAATATGGGATATATACTTATAACATTTTCTAGCGCATGAAAAGATATACTTATATCTTGTGCAAATGAAAGGAAATGAAATGATGTATTCAACAATAAGAAAGAATGTAACACATATGTTGTAATATTATGAGATTTTAAGTCATGTCAAAGGATTTGAATGGTTGAATTTAGATCTCATTGGATTTCACGCATGACAAATGAAACTACACGATATCCTATGTCATCAATACGGCGTACAGAACAAGATTTTATGCCGACATTATGGAGATTGTATGTAGATATCATGTAGATTTTATGAAGACTTTCTCGTCACTCCCTTGGGTATAAATAGATGAACGAACTTATGGAACTTGCATATCGTTTCGATTTTTGAATCCGTTCATTTGAATACAAGAAAAACAAAAAGAGGAAGTAGAGATCAAGAGAGAAAGAAATGCATCCAGAAAAGTACTTTCTTGCTCTGTTTCTTGGCCTGCTTGTGACTATTGCGTTCTCTGACGCGATAAGTAGTCTCCTGGCCCCGTTCCTGGCAACACTTGCTGAAGAAGAATTCATGGCTAAATATGTCATGGCATTCGTTATACTGGTCATAGGTCCTGTATGTTTGATCTTGTTCCTTAGTGGGTAGAGTGGTACTTATAAGATGATGCCTACTAGTACGGTCGTACTAATAACAATTAAATAAATAGGATTGTTTCTGCAGAAGACTCTGAATAGTGAATTATAACCAATTACGGCAATCAAAGGGAATTATCACACACCTTCCTTGGTTGGTTCTGGATCCGTAACTCTCTAATTTATTGTCATTAATAAAAATTTCTTCATGTTCAGGATTTCATGATATTCAGGATTCTTAAGCATTTTCTTGTATGCAGGATTTCCGAATTCTCAGGACTTTTCAGCATGTACTTATGAAATTAATTACATTAATTTCCATGTACAACAGGTGACTGTCACGGCGTTCATATTTCAAGATTTTCAGGCATGTATCATGAGATTCATCGCATTAATCCATGTATTGCAGGGAATAACCATGGCGTTTGTAATACAAGATTTCAGGCATACAATATGAAATTAATCATATTAATTCATGTATAACAGACAATTACCATGGCGTTCGTAATACAAGATTTCGGGCATATAATATGAAATTAATCATATTAATCCATGTATAACAGGTGATTACCATGGCGTTCGTAATTCAAGATTTCGGGCATATAATGTTCTCTTGAGTTTTCAGGATTAATAGTTCGTTACAAAATAATAATCAATCAGTCAACAACAACTAATATTCAGAAATTCAGGAATTTGATTATAATCTATAATATTCTACAGGTTGATTCTAGTGGCTTTTACAGATTGTTGACATGAGAAGAAATACATGAAAAAACATGACATGAACCTGTAAAAGTCAGGAGAATCAATTTGACATGACAGAGCATGTCATTAACCTATAAAAGTGACGAAAATCAATATGATATGACAGAGCATGGCATTAAACTCTTAAAGTCACGAGAATCAACTTGACTTGACAAGAGATACAAACAGAGCCTTAAAGCTTTAATAAAGGCTAGTGATAATGAAACAGAGATTAATCTGTTTGACTTGAGCTATTATTATCCTGTACGTATTTATACGTTCCTGCTTGGCATATGTTTGCTCGATGTTGCTTGCATTGCATCATGTTTGTGCATGGGAAACGCATGATATAATAAGCATGCCGGACTCCTGGAATGGATGTGTATCTTGTGTTATTGGGTTTTCGAGCTTATGGTTACATGTTTGTTTCAGGCAATAAAGGGTCGTGGAAGGAATCGTGACATAACGATGATGACTAGATTTGGCTTTCGCTAATATTTCCACACGTATAAATTTCATGTAATTTAAGACTTATAAATTGGATATTTCTTGTTAGTGTCTTATGTTTCTGACCCTTAAACCCCTTGAAATCTTGTCGCTTTGCTTTAAAGAGACTTTGGAGTGACGGTAACGCCACGTGTCTGGCAGTCATTGGACTGAAAATCTTGGAGTGTTACAGAATGGTATCAGAGCTAACTTGGAGATTCAAGAAAAGAAGCATCGCATATGAATATAGACCTGAGATTTACAGATGCAATTGCCAGAGCTATGACTCAAAAGGACTATCATGATAACATGAATATAATGAAGTCCAACCAATAAACGATTACTTCAAGTATGAGTCTTAAACAACATCAAAACCCCCATACGAACACATCCAGCAGACCAAAGAAAAGATAATCAACTTTGGATGTGAGGTTCTTGGCACAAAGGTTGAAACCAACATAATAGAAACCAAAGGAAACTCATGCAACCCAAGCAAATAGAAAGCGGAATCCTGATAGAACATTCTTGACACTTATGTCCTTGTGTAAATTTCAAAACTTAATAAAGTCTTGGACTTGTTCCTCTCAAAACAATAAAGGCTAGTGATAATGAAACAGGGATTAACCTGTTTGACTTGAGTAACTATTATCCTGTACGTATTTATACGTTTCTGCTTGGCATATGCTTGCTCGATGTTGCTTGCATTACATCCTGTTTGTGCAAGGGAAACGCGTGATATAATAAACATGCCGGACTCATGGAATGAATGTGTATCCTGTGTTATTGGGCTTTCGAGCTCATGGTTACATGTTTGTTTCAGGTAATAAAGGATCGTGGAAGGAATCGTGACATAACGATGATGACTAGATTTGGCTTCCGTTGATATTTCCAGACGTTTAAATTTCATGTAATTTAAGACTTGTAAGTTGGATATTTCTTATTAGTGTTCTATGTTTCTGACCCTTAATCCCCTTGAAATCTTGTCGCCTTTGCTTCAAAGAGACTTTGGAGCGGCGATAACGCCACGTGTCTCGCAGTCATTGGGATGAAAATCTTTGGGCGTTACAATTGATCATCGCTCCAATGTGTGTCCAAAACATAGATCCGTCAATCTGATAGAAGAGGAGGATTCCAAGGAGCATGAAGAAAAGATATTCCAGAAAGATGCAGCTCATGATCAAGAATAAGACTTAAAATGAATGGAAGATATTTGTTGGCAATGAAGGCACATTTTAAATTGATTTGCAAGTATTTTCATATACATAAGAGAACGACATGTGTTTCCAACTACAATTTCTGTTCCACGCCTGGAAGATACGCTAGGTATGCTAGAAGGATCAAAAGTATTTTCAAAGATTGATTTACGTAGCGGATTCCATCAAATTCTTCTTAGAACCAATGACAAGTACAAAACGGATTTTACCCTTTGGGTTTAAGCAGTAAAGGTTTTATTCTTCTGCTCTTCTTCTGCATTAGAGGTTTTATCCTTCTGCGAGACTTTTGCAGAGGTTTGCTTTGTTTTTTTCTGATTGGTGATGACATTATCAATCACTTTTAAATATGAGAGATTATTTAATCAGCCCTTTTAACCTAAGTCGGTTTTATCACATTGATCCATGTTAAGCATTTTTGGTAAGTTCAGGGTTTTTTCATTCCATATATCTATTAGATTTTGAAACTCAGCATTTCTCAATATGAGTGTCTCTACTACTGCATTGAGAAACTTTTACTTTTTCATCTGATTTCTTTAGCTCATTTTGAACCACGGCCAGGTTATTGTTAATCTTTTTATATGCTAGACTGTATTTCTCTCTGAGATTTGCAATCATCTCGAGATTCTTTTTATTTTCTCTTGAGAGGAAAATAAAGTTTTCAAAGATTTTTTGAAGTGTCTTCTTCAATTCCTCTAGAATAGAATTTGAATTAGAAAAGTCAAATACAAGTTGTTTTTCTTCATTTTTTGTCATGAAACAGAGCTGAGCATTGGAAGTCGTTTCTTCATCATCTGAATCTGTCTCACTCCAAGTCTTAGTAGCATAGTTTTGCCTTTTTCTTCCTTTCAGAGTTCCCTTTGTTATATTCTTTTTTGTTCCTCTGTGCAGACGATTTCTGTGTGGGTCGTCTGGATTGTGTAGCAAAGTGTCCTACCTTTCCACAGTTATAGCAGACTTCTTTCTCTGTTTCTTTGGCCTTTTGAGAGGTTTTTTCTGAGATTTTTTTTTTTGAACTATTTTCTGAACTTTTTGCCTATGTGTGCAAGTTCTTCTGATATTACTTATTCTCTTGCATACGAGATGCCACTGGTTTCCTCTTCTGCCATGGATCTCAGTATTTCTCTTGAGCCTTGAAGGCTAGAGATTTCTTCCTGGCCTCATCACTTTATCTCTTTTGCTCAACCTCCAAGTTGTAGATATACAACACATCATACAATAGGGCTAAGGACATCTTTGTAAGATCCCTAGACTCCCTTATCGCTATGATCTTTGTCCCTCAGATCTCACCAAGTGATCTCATGATCTTCAGGTTGACATCCTTATTATCAAAAGTCTTGCCTAAAGTTTTGAGATTGTTGATGAGTATATTGAATCTCTCATAAAAGCTGGTTAAGTTCTAATCCGATCTCATTGATACCAAATCGTACTGGTGTATCAGGACATACTTCTTGTTTCCTTGATTTTATTTGTTCCTTTATTCCTGAGCAGTAGAGCGTCACATGATTCCTTTACAATAGTTGTATGGACCACTATCTCAAACATGTCATCATCAAGAGCTCTAAATATTTGATTCCTTGCCCTTCTGTCCACCAGTACTAAATCCCAGTCCTCTTTTGTCCAAAGGGATTTAGGCTTGTCCACTTCATTGCTTGCATCAACTGGATCTGATATCTTTGGCATGTATGGTCTGTCTGTGATGATGTCATATGCACTCTTTCATCTATTGAATCCAAATATGCAAGCATTTTCAGCTTTCAGTGATTAAATTTATCAAATGAGCATACTGATGGCTCTTCGCTATTATGGCATTTAGTTAGCTTTGGAGGAGCCATGTATTCTTCACAAAATAAACTGTCAGTAACTTCTTGTACATATACATCAAAAGATATGATCTTTTCTTTTCAAAACTGTTAGGTCTGAAAAATCAGGCTTTGATACCAATTGTCAAATCCACATGTTTACTCAAGTTATAACACTTAATCTCACTCCCACACACAGGTAGAGGAAGTGGTCGTGGTGGAAGATGAATAAGCAGAAACAACCTAAATATCAAGAGAGGAGTAGAGTGAAGTGGAAAGCACTTTCAAATGTGTCACCTTTGATGAAATCAATAAACACTTGATGAGCAACACTCCCTCTGGCTAAAAAAGCTTGCAAGATCAAGATATACTAAACCTAGAGTTTTCATCCCCCCCTTCATTTGGAAAGATACAGACTAGGACAGATCCACCATCAATAGTTTTCCCTCAAAGCCTACTCTATAGTGGTACATCTGACATTCAGATGACATCCCTGACTGCAGTTAAAAATCTAAGACAAGCCCTTGCAGACATCAGAATGACACCAATTCATAAAAGGCTATCATCTATACTATAAGAACAGTGGCCGAAACTGAACCTTTTGTACAACAACAGTTATCTCCATCAGAAACTGCAGTGGAATACAAACTCAGGCAACTAGATCAAGAAATCTACAGCATGCATCAATGGACAAAGGATGTATTCAAGAAATTTCTTAACAGACTGGAACCACTTACAGACGAGCTGGAAGTTGAGAAGACTGCCAAGACAAGGTGTTTTGAAGACTTCCATGTATCCCTCTCCAATATGGCTGAAGGTCTCATAAATAAAATACAGAGGACTAATGCCTTAAATCTTCAACAGACAGTTTACGAAGGTCAACTGAGTGTTGTCGAAACCCTTATAGCAGCACTCAATGCTAACAAAAAGGGAGAAAAAAAAAAGAGACAACAAGGTTTTCTGGGGAGAAGGTAACACAGAAAGCTGTAGCCGGGGAGAAGGCAACAGAGAAAACTACAACAATGCCATCTACAAATGAGCTCAAAAGAAAATCAACAGAAGGAGAAAGAGCTACAAGGCCTTAGGGGGAGAGAATATCAAGCCAAAGGTCTCAAGGAAAGAGATCATCAAGGCACAAATCTCAGCGAGAACAACCCCACGGGAAGAAAAGATAACATCATCGAACATCTGAGGATCAGCCTCACAAGCACAACAAAGGAAGTGAGTATCACTTGTAAAATATCATATCCTTTGCAGGACATTAGTCTAAGAAATTAGATTAAATTTCTTTTTATCAAACAATGTAAATAAAGAGTTAGCTTGTTGTTTTACTTAGAAGTTTTCTCGACATCAATTTAGGGGGAGATTGATAGGATTGTGCACTCTCTCCAGTTGTATAGAAATTGATGAATAAACTTTAGAAGTATTAGATATGATGTTGTTAATGTGCTTAGGCTGAAAATTAGATAGATATCTGTAGTTTAGGTCAGATGCTGGAAAGTAGACGACCACAGATGAAGAGCATTGTGGGCCATCAGATACAGACTACTATAAAGAATTTCGGTTAAGCAGGTAAGACATACATGGGCAATAAAAGACCTGTAAATGCTTTAGGATCTGGGATTGACTTTGTAGGCAAGAGTCAACACATCAATGAATGGATTGAATCAGATCTGGGTACAGATAAGATTGCAGTAGTGATTGGGTGTAAACGAGGTCACAACGGTACTGAGTGCAAATTGAGTTGCAGTAGATATGGTTGCTAAGATTGGGACAGAAGTCTGAGGATCAATCACATCAAACATTTGAGGTTCAGAGTGACAGCACGAGGATCTGAAAAAGATGAGTTGTCAGCATCAGTGAAGATTCACACATTATGACAAGTTGTTATCATCACAGATAGTAGACAAGTCACGGGTTCATTCCCTCATCCTATAAAAGGGGATCAAAGAACTCAAAAAATAGTGTTTTATCAATTCTGTTTAGTGTTTATCTTAGTATAGTACTTAAGATTCCTTTTAGAAAAAAATATTTTATTTTACAAATTAATGTTTTTGCTGGTTGTTTTCTATTTCTATTACTGGTTTTGATTTTCAATGTTCTAAGTAGTAATATCGAACAATCCCTTAGAAATCAATAGAATTACAAAGATACCATATAATTCAATGAAAGTGACGTTACATGAGATATCATGTAGATTTGTGAATTTAGATATGATTGTTCTTTAGATCATTTACCTTAAGATTGGTGAGGAAAGAAATTCATTTACCCTTTAGATCATTTCAATGTCAATTAACTATTACAAAATTTAGCATAGTTGAGTAATAGGTAAATAGGATAAAAGAATATTAGCGATAGAATGAGAATATGATTGTTCTTATTATACCGAATTATATCTACTGAAGATTTTTTTTCTGATAATGATTGTTAAAATGATTTGCTCATAATAATTACCTAAAAAACAAAAGAGTTGTCTTTCAAATGGAATAATGTCTGAAATTCATAATGTAACAACTTTAGAGAGCTTTTGAATTGACGTATGAGTTGTGACATTTCAGCTCTTTCGAAAGTTGAAAGAAGGGATGATGAAATAGTTTCAGCGCAGGAAGATATCTATCTAGGAGGATTATGCATATGGGGAGAATGCCTTGATAGGCTTTGTCCTAGGGGATTCGATTCAGTTTATATTAATGAAGATGTTTATACAGGGACAGTGGAATGATATGGTGTTGCCTGATATGTATCTTCATGATGAAGGGTATTTTGTATTTTTCTTTGCGGATGGAACAAATAAACAAGCGATAAAAATGCAGAGATGGTTCCTCAATTCTATACCTTTGATACTTCATGATTGGGAATCTGCATTTGTGATTAAGAATGTGATGGAGCACGTTCCTACCTGGATTCATTTTCTGAGGCTTAGTTCGGAGTTTTGGGGTAGAGCTTCACTTGATAAATTAACAAGTAAGATTGAAAAACCCATTTGCACAGATGGTATGACTGTCAAGAAAGAAAGGATCTCTTTCCCAAGGATTTTGGTTGATTTAGACACTCAGCTGGACCTAGTTAAACATATTAGTTTTACTGCTCCTTGAGGGAGGAAAGTAGAACAAGATATTGTCTATGAATGGGTGCCTAAATGCTGTACGAAATGTAAGAAGTGGCGCCATCAAACATCTGAATGTTGGTCTGAGCCTAGATCAACCATGATATGGAAACCAAAGGGTCCTGCACCTATTAATCTGAATATGGATAGCAAGATTGCTGTTGATGAGATAACTGGAGTAAGGTGAAAGGAAGCCTTGGAGTTATTCAACAAAGCCTAAACTCTATTGATCTTACTCCTAGCAAGTTAGAGGTGCTGGTAGGAAAGGAGACTTCGAATGTTGAAGCTCAGGAAGATGTGCTTGAGGAGGGTTAGCAGTAGCAGTTGGAAAGTATCATTGTTCCTTTGGGGGCATTATCTTCTGGATGATAGGGGGCTGGAACATTAGGGGTATTAATAAACTTGATAAGCAGAATGCCATAATAAGATTTGTGGCTTCGAATAAACTTAGTATAGTAGCCTTCGAGTGAAGGCTGGTAGTTATGACAGAATAAGGAGGGAATGTTTGCAACAATAGGAATGCCTTACAATTATCAATATGCTGAGAATGGATGTATTTGGGATAGTTTGGGACAAGAATATCTGGGAGGCCACTTTTATGGAGGGTTCAGATCAGGCCCTTCATTGCAATATCAGGTCATCTAGTTTAAGAGTTCAGACATGTTTATCATGTATCTATGGTAATACTGCTTCTCAAAGAGTCAAGTTATGGGTTGAATTGGTAAAATTGAGTAGAAGGGTTGGTCCATGTCTTGTTTCTGGGGATTTGAATGTGTTTTTTCTATGAAGAGAAGATTGACCATGAGGGTCTTGATATTAGTCTTTGCCTTTAATCCCTGAAGTGTGTTCTAGAATGTGGCTTGGAGAATCTGAGAGGGACTGGACCTATTCATACTGCTGATTATACTAAGGTAGATCGTGCTACGGGAAATCAAGCATGGCATGAGGAATTTGATGAAGCTGAGGCCTTCTTTGCTGAACAGGGAATATCTGACCACTCAGCTATTGTGGTCAACTTGCAAAAGGGTCAATATATGCCTCCTCTTTCAAGTTTCTTAATCTCTGGACTAAGCACCCTGAATTCCTGAGGTTGGTGGCTGATGTATAATATATGGCAGTCACATGTTTAGGGTATTATAAAAGTTGAAATGGCTGAAGAGGAAGCTTTGTCAATTGCATAGAATTCATTATTCTCAGCTATCATGCAGAGTTAATGATGTTGAAGTAGTACTGGTTCAGTGTCAAAAAGAGCTGAGAGAGAATCAGACCAATGAGAAGAAAATAGAAGCAGATAAAGCCCTTACTGAATATAAAACCTTGTTGAATGCTGAAGCCTTCTATTTCAAACAGTTAGCAAGGATCAATGGTTAAAGATGAATGACAGAAATAAAAAGTACTTCCATAGTCTAATAAAAGGAAGAAAACCCAGAAGTCAGATAGGAAGTCTTATTCTTCAAGACAATGTACGCACTCTTGACCCTGAATTAGTGAAGTGGTTGACTACTTCACACTTATTATGGGGAGTGAAAAGAGCAGAATAGATGCAGTTTGGGAGATCTTTATTAAAGATGGCCTCTGTTTGAATTCACAATAACAGGAGCTAATAATTGCTCCCTTTGGTCTTCTGGACTTCAAGGAGGCCCTATGGGATATAGATGATGACTAATCATCGGGCATTGATGGGTATACTGCTTCATTCTCTAAGCATTCTTGGTCTCTGTTGGGTAATGAGATCTCATAATCAGTTTTGAGCTTCTTTCATACTAGTTTGCTTTTGAAGAATATCAGTGTGACTGTTGCATTTGATTGGTGAGAGTGATAATCCCTCAAGTGCTGCTGACTATAGACCAATTGCTTGATTTTCTGTGCTGTATAAGATCATTTTGAAGTGGTTATGTAGAAGACTGAAGCAGGTTTGGCCCTCTCTTGTGGATTGATCCCAAAATGCTTTTATCCCTGACAGTCAATTATTGACAATGTCTTGCTTTGTCAAGACCTTTTATGTAGTTATGATAGAAAGGGAATTACCCCTAGATGTCTTGCTAAAATAGATATAAGCAAGGCATATGAAATGGTTTATCCCTGATATTGTTATGTAGGACAGATGTAACTTCTGTCAAATATCTTAAAGTTGGTCTTGATTATTTTGCTGCTACTTCTAATCTGGAAATGAATGCTTCAAAGAGTAAAATATTCTTTGGAGGTGTTGTGAGGGAGAGAAGATTAAACTAGCTATTATTATGGGGATGGAAGTGGACTGCTTGCCTGTTAAATATCTTGGAGTGTCTTTGAGACCCAAGAAATTGGATATACAGTATTATTCTTCCTTGATTTAGAAAATGACTAGAAGAATCAAAAGTTGATCTGCTCATTTGTTATCTTATGTAGAGAGGCTTCAACTTATTAAGGCTGTATTGTCAACTGTTCATCTATTTTGGGGACAGATATTCCTCATACCAGTTACAGTAATGTATGAGTTGGAGGGGATTTATAGGGTATATTTGTGGAGCGGAGTGGCTATGAATAGAAGGAAGGCTCTGGTGGCTTGGGATGTTGTATGTAGACCGATGAAAGAGGGATGATTAGGTGTTATGCAGTTCAAATGGTGGAATGTGGCTTTATTTTTCAGACTGGTGTAGGATATAGCAAAGAGCAAAGAAAGGCTCTGGATTCAATGGGTTCATGTCTATTATTTAAAAAGGGAAAATATCTCGAATGTTAAGAGTAGCAATAGCTCTTGGGTGTAGAAGAAACTCAATGTTGTTCGTGATATGTTGAAAGATCAAGTGGTCATAAATCAAGGAGAGCTATGTTGGAGGCCAGCACCTGGGGTTGGTTATTCTGTCAAGAGTGGGTATCTTGCTCTTCAGGATGTGTTACCTTGACTTAATTAGTGGAAATGCTACTGGAATGGAGATGTTCTTGCTAGGCATGGTTTCATATTATTGTTGGTGTGCTTGGATAACTTGCGAGCGAAATAAAAACTTGCTACGATGAATATGATCACTGATACTGCTTGTGTTCTATGCAGTTCAGGTCTTGAAGAAGACAGGGATCATCTCTTTTTCATGTGTCCCTATACTCAGAAAGTTTCTTTCTTTGAGGATCGACGAATCAAACGAAATTTCTGTTCTAATCTTTGCCTCTCCTATTTGGCTCTCCTTGAAATTACAGGTTCCTTGCTCTGATGTATGGGGGAGATGGATTCACTGGTTTCTGAAAGTGTCAAGGGAGAACACGCCTTAGCATGAAGAAGAAGAAGAAGAAGAAGTATGGTGGCATGGTTGATTTATGAAGTTTGAAATGAAAGAAATAGACTTGTTTTCAAACATGAGTGCATGGAGCCTACCGATTTGGCAAGGAAAATGTTACTGAAAGGACATAGAAGTGGGGAGATGATGCTGAAGTGTGATGAAGATGAAGGCGGGCAATGGCACTTGCTGAACCTGTCTTTTTTTGTTGTTGCTTATTTGATGATATAGTTGTTCGTGTAATTTGTGTCAAAACCTTGTTGTAACCCCCCTCTATTTTGTGAAATGGAGAAAAGAACTTAACGCGTTGAAAAAAAAAATGTCAATATATTAAATGAAAAAAATGTTATTTGTGATGTGATTATAAATAAAGTGAGTACAGATCAGAACCCAAAATACAAAATCCACGCATAAATATTTGAGCTCATAAATCCATACCTCCTATCAGATTTTAACATAAACACCATTGACCATCAAAGCAAACGTGTCTTATAGATAGATCTCAGCTCATTTACATATGCCAGACTTCTGCATATCTATGTTTATATAAGTCACACTATAAAACATTTTAATTGTAATATTGGTATCTTAATTTGCGATATAGTATGTGATATTTTTTTCTATTAATAACAAATAATCTATTTTATATTTAGTTTTTATATTGTGATATAAACTTAATTCTATCCATTAATCTTGCATTGTTTTATTAGAAGAAACTCTTCATATGGAGTATTACAGTTACCCATCAAATTTACTTTAGTATCAGATAATAATCTAATAATTTATAATAAATCAATTTTATAACTAAACATACGGTTAATCAAGATAGATATTAGTTTAATTGAAAACTAACAACTTGGTATTCCAAATTTACAAATGGTCACAAAATAATATGGCTCAACCCTTCATACTTGATTACACGAGTAATACAAAAGCTTCTTTTTCTGTTTCTTTTTTCAATGGGTTATGGGTCATGATGAAACTTTTAAGAATTTACTTTACTTCATTATCAAATTAACTGATAAAAAATTGATATATGCAGTTATAAATCAATAAAAATGTAATATGTGGATGACAAAAAAAAAGTTTCTATATCTCAACTATATATTATAATACTTCGTGTGTATTGATGAAGAAATAATTTATGTGCATTGATGACCAATAAAAAAAAAGTTTCTATACAAAAATTAATGTGTGTATTGAATTTATGTAGATTTTGATGAAAAAATAATTTTATTATTTATTTATTTATTTATTATTGTTATTGTTATTGTAGTAAGGTTTATTTGTATCAATTGAGAGAGAAGTTAATGAAGTGTATATAATAGATGAGATAATTTTAATAAGATTTTTGTTGTGTTTAAAGGTTAAAAAATATTTTATTTATTTCAAAAAAATTACTTATTTTGAGATGATATGAATAAAAAAACATTTCACAATACTTAGAGCAAAAACTTAGTGGGGACACGATCCCCATTATAGTTTTGCCCCTACAGGTGGTTCATCGTTAGGGATCGGAAAAGATAGATATACTCGCAGATATAAACGGTTGTCATGACATCAACGTGGGTTTAGTGATCGTCAAGGATTTGATAGAAGATCTCGATATCATGAAAAATTTCCTCCATTTCAATTTGATTTTCGTTTGGAAAATGGATTGGAGTTTCAAAATATATGTCATGAGATATAATCTATATAACAATTGAAATTTCTTATCAATTTTATTTATATATTTATTGTTTTTTATCCTTTGAATCTAAACAACAATCATTAAATAACTTATTATTAATAACCATAAGAATGTAATTTTCTTATGGGTCTTAATTTCTTTGTTTTGGTATGAACGAAAAATAAATTGGAATTGAGGGAGTACTATTAATACTCTTTTCTTCTCACAAAACATGCACTAAATTCACCAATATCATATTTATGTGTCTGTTAAATTTAATATAAAAATAACTTATTTGTCTTTTTGGTTTTGTGAGAGAGAGAGGAGTAAAAAAACTTAACATTATGAGTTAATCTGATATAAAATAAAAAATATGAGTGTTTTGATAATTTTATAAAAACAATCCAAATATAAAATACTGTATTATTTTTTATGGGATATCCAAATAAAAAATTATTGTATTTTTTTATGGGTCGGGATAGTAATATTTTAACTTGAGATATTATGAACCGTGAGTCCTCAGATATGGAGGAAAGTTGTTCATTAATGTATGATATCGAAATCTATTTTCTACTTCTTTGTCATCTGTTTAAGAAATAAACAACAACAAGGGATAAATTTTATATAACCCTCTGAGGTTAAAAAGAAACCCTTTAGGTTTTTAAATTGAACAATAAAAGCGCCTACGTTTTTTGTTTTGAACACATTCATGCTTGCCATTTAGATTTGACTGCAAGATGAGATCCATGAGCGTTATTTTTCAAATTTTGGACAGAAAAACCCTTTAATTTTTGTTGATGAAATCTCTATTTCATGTTGGCTTCAACATTTTTTCGAACAATTTTGGTTGGCTTCAACAGTACAACCCTTCAATTTTTAACATAATGACATCAATGGTTTAACATGACAAAAGAATAACCATTGAATATAACGACAACAATCGTTTTAACATTACAAAAAAAGATAAGAAACCATTGAACATGATGACAAGAATCATTCAGCATGACAAAAACACGTAACCTTGTATCCACCTTGATCGGACTGACCTCTTCTGAGTTTGCGGTTCATAATTGCCTTTTCTTACCAGGTAAGGGACTTATACCCTACCCTCGTGGGTAGTATCTTGTCAAAACCTGTGAAGTTGTAAGCTTTGAGATACATCTTTATCCTATAGCAAGGATCCACAAAGGGATAATTAGAAGGGTATTATAGTTACTTAACCTCTACTGTTAACGGTGTTAGTAGAAAACGATTCATGTGTCTTGGTTTAGAAACTTAGGCCTTCTTATAGTCCAATTTTAAAACCTAGGAGGATTACCTGATTTTTTTTTTTATAAAATTCAAAGGATTATGTTTTTTTAATCAATAGCCCTAAAAATTGTCACTTTATTTTATACCTAACATAGGGCTAGGCCGTCAAAGTAATTGCTCGAACACTATTCTTTGCTGAGATCAGACGATACTCTGTCAGAAAGTCGGGATTCAATACTTGCTAACTGATCCGAACCAATCTAGCATTAACTTATGATCAAGATAGCATTCGTTCAAGAAAAACTTATTGAACACCCATCATAGCAAATCTGACCAACACGGAACACAAAATCACTTCTAGCAGTCTGACGATAAACGAAAGGCCACAAAAGTTTCAAAATTTTCTGGAATGGATTTCAGGACGAGAGCTAACTGAATCCTACAGAAAATCGAAACCAATCTTCTTTCAACAGCGAATGCACAAGTACAACGACAAACTAGGTTCAATCCAGTCCCTACGAGCTAGAACTCCCAAGTTCAGCATCGGCAGATGAGAACTGGAAGAGCAACCAGACTAAGCAGCAGCATCGGACCTCAGCTCCTCAGCTCCATGAGCAAAGTGGCACCTGTCGCCAAATGTGCAAGTCCCTTTCGAGAAGTTGTCGCAGATCTTGGTCTTGAAGTTGCTTGCTGATGGAGGACCTCTTGGGTTCTTCATTGGGGGTGGATGGCCCGAATCAATTTTCATGATGAGATCCTTCACCATGTTACTTGCTTGTCCGATTTGTTCGATCGTGCCCTCGAGTTCAATGTTCTTCTTGTTGGGGTCAGACTCATGGTCTCGAACAAAGAGCCTAGCACCAGTGGCTCGGCATATGTTCTTCGAGTGAACACCACCCTTCCCAATGATGGCACCAGCAAGTGAAGCTTCGATGGGGACCTTAGCAGAGGCAGCAGCTCCAAAGCTTGCAGCAGCACCATGGCCATGTGGAGGCGGCTCCATGCGCATAGGCATCCTGCCGTGGCCAGCACCCATACCTCTAGGTTCTTCAAAGTGTTGGAATGATGGCTTCCCCAGCTCCCATTCTCCATGAGCAAAGTGGCATTTATCACCAAACCTGCAGCCTTCCTTTGAGTTAAAATTTTTGCAGATACGGCTCTTCACAGGTCCTGGAGAGGGACTATCATGGAAGGGTGGCGGTGCAGCCCTTGCCACAGGTGAAGGAGCTGAAGCTCCAGGAAGGTTAATCATCTGGCTAACAGCCTTATATCCACCAGGAACGTAGTGCAAGAAGTGACAAGTCTCACCAAACTGACATCCTGAGAAACTGCACAAGATTCACAGAAATCAGTGTCATAAACATCAAAGAACAAATATAATAATGAGAATTTTAAAGAAAAACAAAACACAGCTGGTGCAGTTCTTTTCTGTTTCAAAGATCACAGTAGAGTAACCCTGGTGCTAGTAGAACCCGAGAAGCAAAGATAGTTCCTTCAGAAAACGAATTGTGACATGTCTGTTTCATGGGCTTCAAATTGCACAGAATAGTAATGTAACTTCAGTTGAAGCGATACAGCGAAACACTTGGTCCACGAAAATCATGGATTATGCAGTAGACCGCAAGACAGGAACTAAGCTGTGATCTCTCCAACAAGTATGGATCTATCAATCCCTTTCATTACCAGTTCTCAACAATTCACTGAATTAAGGATACCAGTGTACTCTGCCGTTAAAGCAACACCAACGCTCTCAATAGATAATACAAGATCGACATCATATTCATTAGTCTCAGTTAAACTGATTTCGGAAGCAAGCTAGCACATGTTCCAGATTTCCACTTATCCTGCGATAGACGTCGATCCCACATAAAGGCAAATTTTATTTGCTCCATCCTCCATGTTAAGTGATGTGATTCATTTGAACCAACCGTTTCTTTTCAATCCACTCCATTAGTAAGATTAGAAGAATGAGTATAACCTGTAACACAGCTTTAGATACTAAATTCATTAGTAAAAGCAATCTGCAGTCAATTCTTTAAGCTTTGTAAGACTAACCATTACTTGGAAAGAATTACATTAAACATAATTGTTTTAGGCGGGTTAAGATTTGAACCTGAAAAACTTTGTGCAAGGCTTGGATTTGCTTCCTACACCAGTTGGAAATGTCTCTGAATCTGTTAGACAACATTAATTATGTTTTACCCGTTAATATCCAGCGACCTGCTAAGTAGTTATGCTAAATCAATATGCGCTTTTAAATAAGTCAACTTTTTCCGACTGTAGGAACTTATTACATTTTATGGACTCATATGTCAATAAAAAATAAAATCAGTAACTTCCACAGACGACTATGCAACATTTCTTGGTTATTAATCCAAACGAGCAAAAAGAAAAACACACGCATGCTGTTGTGTAGTGATATTGCATGCAAATAACCTCCTGCAGTACAAAAATTCAGAGAACTTGTATTTGCATGTATCACACAAACCTGTGACCACAAGACCTATGATGGAACTAGAAAAACATTTTTTTTTAAAAAAAAAAATGGAATCTGATGATTTCAGCCTCAAAATGTTCAGCAGAGACAACCATCTATATTTGGCAATCCCCCTCCACATTGGCAGCTTTGCTTCACTCAAACATTACAAGATGCCTTTTAGATCAGGAGTAATTAAAAAAAAAAAAAGCACCACCAAGCTTCAAGCTCTTCAACGATACGAAACCATAAAGTATGGAAAAGTAAACATGATATTTCTGTTCTACAACCAGTAAACTATGAGACCATGGCATGGAATTCTAACAGGGTAAATCTCGACAAGTCAACAAAAGAACAAATATTAACAATCTAGAGGGGCTCGCCAGCCCATACTGGATAAAAGCAGATTCTTGGAAAGAAAGAACCCCGTGCATTGAACACTAAGGAGCCATAGAGATATGAATAAAAACTCATAAAAAAATCACTACGAAGCATATTATCAATGACATTAAAGTTTTAAATGAGTATATTCGATAGCCAAGAAACATCTAATGTTTGACATATGATCTTTAGTTGTAACTATTATCTTAACGAATATACGTAAATAGGAACTACTTAAATGCAAAGACACAACAACCGAACTCTATGCACCCCTTGACCGGTTATCTAAGCCCTATCAAGAAAAACCACCGAAGGAAAGTTACTTTCTCTAGTCCAATTAATGCCTACATTTCTGTGAAGAAATGTAACACTCCAACAAACCAAGCTTCAAAATTCACCAAAGATGAATGCCATAATATGCCAACTCATTACACCCTCCCAATCATTTACACTACTTATACGAATTAATCACAAAGCCACGCATAAAAACAAAAAGCACACTTCTCTTTCTTCTAACACAAAGATTAAACCAAAACCAAAAAAAAAAAAAAAACCGTTCAATAAAAAAGCTTCACACTCAAAATACAAAGATATTACAATTAAATGCCGCGAAGAAGCAACACAATTTCACAAAATTACACAACGAGTGGAAAAAAAACATGACAACCACCGAGCCGCTACTCAATCAACCAGAGAGTCAATAACAAATTCAATACAACAACAGATCTAACCAAAACACAAACACAGAACCCTATTCTCGAAATCTCCAGCAAGAGAAGAAGAGGAGGAGGAGGAGGAGGAGAAACGAACCTTGCTTGGATCTCTTGGGGCCGCCGCCATTTCCGTGGAGAGAGTAGTCGTTGCGGGTTCTCTTGCGAGCACTTGAAAACTCCATTGAAGCGAAGAGAGGGATCTGAGGATGGAGGAGATGGCGGAGAAACCCTAATCGAGCAGGTGAGGTGAGACGAGGGGTTGTTGGATGAGAGAGCAAGAGCGAGCCAAGAGGGGATATTTCTAGGGTTTGGATTTGGGGTTGGGTTGGGGTGATGGTTATAAAGAGGGGGTAATTTTGGGAAAAAGGAAGGGATGTGTGGATTGGTAATGGGGAGTCACGTGCTACTGGATGCGATTGGGAGGGGAGAGCTCGTGTATGATTAATGCTCGTGTATGATTAATACCATAACCTTCGTTCTACCAAAAAAAAATATCATAACCTTCGTCACTCAACAAATATCGGCAGAGCTCGTGTATGATTAAGTTTTGGGAGTTTTTTCTCTTTTGGATTTTTCTGTTACGAAACAAATTGGTTTATTTGTGCTTTAAGTGGCGGTCGACAAGCAACTAAAAGACGACCATAAGGGGTACACAAACTCAATGCAAATCTCTAATCTCGCTTAGTGCGATTATAAGTGGCACTGTCACCCAGTAAAAGGTGTCATTTTTATTTTTTCTGATAAAGTAGAAGGTGTCATTTTTTTTTTTTTTTTTTGTGATAATCCAAGTAGAAGGTGTCATTAATAATAATGAAGGAATAATAAGTTTTTATTTTTATGAGAATGAATTTTTAAGCAATATATACGCTCTCTACCTATGAGAACAATAAGAGTGGTCAAAATAGGTTTACGCACCGTCAGGATGATACGCTTCTGAAGTCACCACTTAGTTGAGTTCCAAATAGGATTCCAGATTTGTCCTAAATCAGATTGACTAACCAATATACTTTTTTCTCATGTCTTTCTTAGTTAGTGGGCTACTAGCGATTCACTATGCATTCTATCCATGGCTCGCGGCGATATGCTCTTGCCGTAATTGGAGAAAGCCAGTCAAAGTTTATCATAAGCTTGGTCTAAAATTCTCGAGAAATTAGCTTTTTATGATTACATTGGCAATAATCCGGCAAAAGGCGGATTATTCCAAACAAAGAACAGGTTTGAGCCCCTTCTAATGGAACAACTTTTATTCTCTTCAGGGCTGGTGTGCATTCCCGATCCTTTACTTTATGGTGGAGTATACACAGCAAAAGCATATCAACAAGGTTATGTAAGAAAGTTTGTGCAACAAAAGAGGTTTTGAATAATCTAACTTCCACTTTTGACGAAGCCTTGTACTACTTTTGATAGTAGAAATGTCGATAGGAGGCGATAAGAACCAGAAAGAAGAAAACCTTCTAATGGTAGTTCGACAATTAAGAAGAGGGGGGGGGGGGGGGGGGGAAAAAAAT